>BPLQ01000097.1:194447-334703 GCA_021605075.1 Caerostris darwini | reverse complement strand
AAATTATAATTTTTATAAATATCTTTCAATTTTACAGGTAACATACCAGAGAAAAGAAAAAAAATGGCAATATAATCTAAATATTTTATCCTTGACTTGCAATTTAATTATAGAAAATAAAAGAAAAATAATCTATCAGATACAACTCCATTTTCAGTCATTATTTCAATAAATTTAATTTTGAAAGATTTAGTTAATTTTTATATTTTTCTTAAGATTCATAAAACTTTCAAAAAAAAATTATAAAATGCTGAAAGCTTATATATCACACAATAAACCTAATACTCAAGTAAAATTTGATATAATCATTCAATCAAAATTAAATATTCAAAATTTTCACATAGAGTTGAAATAAAAAAAAACATTTAAAATTTTAAAAATCTTAATTAGCAATATCATGAAGACTAAAAAATTAAATCTAGAAAAATGCTTCAATTCGTAACTAAATTAGCCATCAAAATCTATTCTTGGAATGTCAAAATTAAGTAATATTAATATTTATAATATTAGTTCAAGATCAATCAATTATTCTGGCTCATTAGCAGATTTTTTAATACATTTTAAAATAGGTACTCACTCTTTCTTCATAAATGTCTAGAATTCTGGCTTTTGCTTGAGCAACAGCCTCTTTTTCTCCAGCAATGGTAAGCTCATCCTTCATAACAGAAGTAGGAGGAATATTGATTCTGGCACCAGTATCACTAATTAATTGGGTAAGAGTTTCATTGAAAGGGCCGAAAATAAAGGGGTGATAAATTTTTGGAATCATTAAACGCTCAAATGCCAATTTACTCTGAAAGAAAAGAAAAGTTAATGTTATTATTCTTAATGCATTTAATGTCTTATATAAGTAAAAATTTTGAAATTCACATATGAACCAAACTAACAGATTTTAGTTAAAAAATTAATCACGTTTTGAAATTAAATGATCAGCAGGAATAATACATCTAAAAAAAATTGACATAAAAGCATGAAAGATTTGAAATTGTAGCCAAGCAATTGACTTAAATGTTTTATTTCTCCTGAATAAAGCATATTTAAAGAAAACTCAATAAGAAAAGATCAATTACTATAACACTGTTCTATATCAAACAAAAAAGTTATTTTTTTAAAAAAGAAAATTGAAGCCGTCGTAAAAATAAAGGTTTAAACACTATTAATATATGTTAAAATTCATTACAGGTTAGATTTAATAAAGTCAAAAATAGATAGTTTTAAATGCATAATAAATACGATTTTTGTATGGATAAAAAAACTTTTATAAAATTTATAACAAAAAGCTAAACTTAAACATTATCTCTTAAGTAAAGACCTTACACACACACACAAAAAAAAAAAATTATATATAATTTTTTTTTTTATAATCGAGGAAAATTATAATAGAGGCAATACATTTGTACATAATTTTTTAATATTAAGTGTTTTCTTAATTATTCAAGAAATTTTTTTGTGAAAACTGCTATTTTCCTCAAAATCAACGATGAATTTTCAATTTGTGCATAGGTCAAAAAGTAATAAATTTTCTTCCGAGCCCAAATTTCCATTGAAATTGTGTTTTTTTTCCCCCTTCCTCATATATAATCCCTTTTTTTTTAATGTTATACAACAGTATCACTTAATTACTTTGTTTTATAGAGTTCTTAACAAGATATTAAAATTGAAATTTACCTGTTCATCCGATATTAATTGAATTTCATGCCGAGCTCGGTCAATGCCTTCCTTGGTGCCAGTTATCCTGATTAAATCCGAAGTATCATCTGGGCGCGGTACAGTGATTTTAGTTGCAGTACTTAACTCCAAGTCAGTCAGTTTTTTACCTCCTTTTCCAAGGATATAACGATGATGTTCTTTAGGAATGGGAATTGCAATGACAGCCTGTTTGAAAAAGGAAATATTAGAAACAAATCTTAAAATACAGCAATTGCAAATGTCAGTTTAGTTTTAATGTAATTTTTACCTTAAAACTAAACTGCTTCAAATATGTTAAATATTTTTCTTTCCCTAAAAATTTTATAAAATTCATTTTTTTTTTTTTAAATAACATATGATATTTACTGTGATGCTATTACAAGCCTTTGAATAAATTTTAATGAAGATTTTTTTTTATAACTTATAAAATTCTACAATGATTAAAAGAAAAGGAGGCACTATTAAATAATGAAAACATATTTGTAACTCACTTGTGTTTGCAATTCTTTAACTATCTGCCGACGTGCTTTAAGTACTGCTTCTTCCTTCCCAGTGACCAAGATGGTGAGGCTCTGATCCTTAGATGAACTGATTTCAATATGCGCTCCAGTTTTCTGCATGATGTCGCCACAGATTTTAGCTTGCTCTCCTTGTTCTCCAAAACGTTGACTATTCATATCTCGAAACTTCCGTTCTTCTACAGGTACACGAAATACCTAGAAAATTTGTCACATTTTTTTTATTATTTGTAAAAAATTTATTGTAAATTATTGTAAAAATTTAATTATTGTCTGAAAGATAGGTTCTTTAGGAAAGCCAAGCTAAATGAATAGTAGATTGCTATTGCATAGTAAAATTTACTATAAAAACCAATATTATTTATTTTACTTAAAAATAGTTTGCATAAAATATTTGATTTGATTAATTATATATAAAAGTCAAATTAAAAATTTCATATTGAATAAGGTTAATTATGTTTTATTGAAGAGTAAGCTACAGAAAAGTCTATAGACAATTTTTTTTCCTTTACATATTTATAAAATTCTGCATTATTTATAAATTTTAAATAATCAGCATTCAACAATACACAAATTATTTTATTAATGCCATTAACAAATTATCTATATTATTTATGTTTCACATTTATTAAAAACACTTTTACCTATTAACAAGAATTTCTCTTTTGGTTATATTTGCTATATGAATATATTTGTAATTTCTAAACTATAAGCTAATAACAATCAGACCAAAATAAGAAGATTAAAAGCATGAAAATATCAGTTGTATTGATTCCCAAGTTATCGGAACTATTTAATCCGGATACTTTGTACAAAAAAGAATGGACTAGAAGTAGGTCTAAAAAAATTCCATGGATTATGATGAAACCAATGGAGAAACGAGAAATTTCAAATAATTTCAATTAATCAGATAAAAATATTTCTAAACATTTAATTAAAAATTTTATGAACAAAAATGCAACTATTTAATAATTATTACCTGAGTGATAACTGATGATTTCACTTTCATCTTCTGTGTCCACTGCCCTATGTCTACAACTGGTGCCTCAGGTTTCTGCTCGTTTTCAGGTAGAGATGGGAACAACTCGTCATAGCTGAAGGCCGCTTCATAAGGCATACTTTCTTCTAACATATTGTGAACAGGCATCATCGTCTGGTCACTAAATGAAGTCATATCATGAACCGCGTCCAGATCCATGGTCGATTCTCAAGCCAAGTCGTACAGTACACTGAAAATGAAATCGTACAATTAACAATCATTTTTAACGGTTTACTCTTAACATGAACCATTTTTAATTCAGAAGCAATAAGTAATAGAAATAAAATTATCATAGTTTGTTTAAAAAAAAAAACATATATTCAAAGAACAAACATTACTAAACATTTAATCATGCAGATAATTTTAATTTCTATTAAAATGCTAATTCAAAGAAAAAGTTTTCACCTCCCCCACCAATATTAAGTTTCTGATATGTCAAAATTTCTAAAAGAAATTAATGGAATATTTAAGATGGTAGCATAAATACATTTAATTCAAATGTAAATGCTGCCAAGCCATTGTCAGTTATAGCGAAACTAGTCCCGATGTATAGCATGACTCAAGGTTTGAGTGCTCATATTTATCGAATAAAATTTCAGAATCTCATTAACATAAAGTACTTTTTAACTTAATTCATATTCAAAATAATAACCCATAATAATTACACTTATTTTATAAAATAAAATATTTAAGTTTATAACTTTTAATCCAATTTCATATTAGACTAATAAATGTACATGAAGAAAATTTAAATTTTCCACCTATAAAAATTTACACTTTACAAGATTAGACTTTTTTTCTCTCATTTTATATATATCCATGACATTACAATTTAAAGATTAAATTGAAAGATTTCTTGACACTACTATCATTGTACCATTTTAATAAATAAATATATTAGATTATTGTCTTTTAAATTAGTGTCAAGTATTTAATTCATGTCTTATTTATTATAAATAAACTTTCACACTTTAATATTCAATTAAACAAAAGTAATATTTTAACGATTTTAAATAGCTTTTTTTTTACATTTATGAGTTACTTAAAATATTATGATGTTATGAATGGTTTCTCCCAGTCTTTGGTTTTCCTTAATCTTTGACAAAGAATTTAGTTATTCTTAAAAAATACTTTAAATAACTTATAAATGCAAAAAACATTAGCTATTACAATTTTAAATTGTTACTGTTTTTTTTTTTTATTGAATACTAAAATGTGAAAGTTTATTTATTTGCAAGAAACCTATAAAATATATATATAGCAACCTTTTTAATTAGATTTAAGAGGTTTGAATTTAATGTAGATTTTTTTTATATTATATCTAATTTTTTTTTTTAACTAGAATTACATTTCCTCCATTCTTGATTTTTTTTTTTTTATATAAATCTATAAATAAATATTATAAAAATTAAAACCAATATTTCACCTCTATTGTAAGAAACACCATGTTACAGAAATTTATTAATAATACAAAATGAGAACAGGCATGTAAATTAAGAATTCTACACAAATGAAAGAAAAGAACAGTGAAACATTTTAAAGTATTTTGACTATCTTACTGTACTATCAGTATGCATAGAATATTTATAAATGTTTTTCCTATCCAAGACTGATAATACACTTATCAAGAAGTTTTTGGAACAGATAAAATTCAAGTAAAATAAATCAAATTCTTGCATCATAATCATGCACATTTAAATCTCAGAATATAAGAATCCATGTTTAAATACAAAACGAAAAGAAATGCTTTGCTATTCTTTCATAAACCTCATTTTAATCAACCAGGAAAGTTAAAGTAATTGTCAACACATAAAAAGAGTACAGATGATTAAACATTAGATTAAAAAAAAAAAAAAAAAAATTCTGGACAGGTATCTAGTAATCTAATATTTAATCATCTATACTCTTCATGTGTTGACAATTACTTTAACTTTCCTGGTTGATTAAAATTAAATTGATGAAAGGATAGCAAAGCATTTCATTTTGTATTTAAACCTTGATTCTTATATTCAAATGAAATTTAGATGTGTATGACTGCATTGCAAGAATTTGATTTAGTGTTTTATTTGAATGTCATCTATTTCAAAAACTTCTTGATAAGTGTATTGATTTTTTGATTAATTTAAATAAGATTAATTAATCAAATTAATTATCTTGAATTATATTACATTTAATAAAATGCTCTGTTTCAGACGAATAGTTAACATATCCAAAGATGAGAAAAGCCAAATATTTATTCACCGACACAGGATGTTCGAGCATGATTTTTAACAGAAATGCCAGACTAAAATAGGTTTCAATGCAATTGATATCAGTTTAAAAATTATAATTGTTCTAAAATTTTTATATAAGAAATAAAATAAAAACTAAATTCTTGGCACTCTGACAACACATAATTTTTATTTGCATTAATAAAACAGGTGTAAAAATATATAAATTCTTTTTCATTGCATTACACCCTTTCAGAATAATTTTAGAACAATATAGTTCTAAAAATTAAATTTATTCTTTATTCTTATAAATTATAATTTGTTCATAATTTTAACTTAAATTATGAACTTTGACACAAATTCTATAGTGTTGCTTATTTCCACAATATTTCAGTTAATAATAAAAAGATGTTTAAACATGAAAATGGTATACTTTATATAAATCATATCAAGAATTAAAGCAAATGAATAAAAAAAAAATCATTGTTTAGGAAACTTTTAAATCAAAATTAGATGTACTATGAGAAAATACATTTTATGGATTTGCACAGCTCTGGCTGAAAAAATTGTATACTGTTTGCCCATTTAATTTAAAAGTATAGCAACTAAGTGTAATGATATTAATCAAACATGATTGTTGATTATAAATTAGAGAATCCAAAATAACACAATTTTTTAACATAATTTAATTAGTAGAAATCTAACAAATTTCAAATATGTATTGATATAAATATATACTAGCACCAACATATGTTATTAAAATTTTTAGCAGCATAACAAATGTTTTCCCAATTATAAAATAGATCTTATTATGCTTTTACTTTTAGATACTTAAAAAGTAATAGCTACATATTTTAAATTCATTGCCAATTAAATATATTACAAAATTCGCATTATTCAAAACATAAAATGATTTATCTAACAGAGTATCAGGAAAATATGATTTTTGTAATTGATTTCATCAAATCTAAATTTTATAAAATGTTAATTAAAATTTTAAATAGTTTCTGAACTTAAAAGTAGGTTGACAAGATGTTATACAGATTGGCTGGTGCCAAAGCAAGTAAAAGTTCATAAAATAATCGAAGATATATCTCAATAAATATATAAAAAAGATTTTTTTAAATTAATATTAGTATATTCTGTAACCATAAGGTATCATAGCAAAATGTATTTCCATACGATTGCCATATTTTATAAAAATTAGTGAAGATATACTTTAAAACTCATGTCAACTTTATGAACACACATGAGAAATCGTCGACGTGTCAAACACTATCAAAAACATCTGACTGCGAAGTGAAAATTAACTTACCGTACTGCGTCCGGTAAAGCCGTCCTAGAGGATGCTTAATGTCCTGTGCGTATCCAGTTTTCTGTGGTGTTGCTAAAAAAAAGAGAGGCAATTTTAGAGATCTTAAGAAAATTTAGAATCAAATAATAATAAAGAATGAGGAGAAAAATTAAATTGCTACTTACTAGCACCGCAGACACCTTTCAAGTAATTCAGTATCCGTGTGGCCTACAAACCAGAAAGATATCAAGACGGAAAATATTTCGGTTTGTGTATTGCGCACTCTGATTGGTTAATATTCCTTTCACGTGTAATCTGTCAGCAAATAGCACAAAGTTATACATCCACGACGCAGGATCTGCGAAGCAGACCAAGTTACCATTTCACTGTTGCCGTTACTTTTCTAAGTAATTATTTGTACCATATGATGAGAAATTTGGAGAGAAAAATGTTTGTTTACATTTTTTTCAGTCCAAATTGATTCACAAATATAAGTTAATAAAGAATGGAAAACATTTTTATAATTTCTGTGATAAAAATTTCTTAGAAAACATTCTAAATTCAATTTTTAAATTCCATCTATAAATAATTATTATTGTTGTCCTTGAGTTATGTGCTGAAAATATTTTATAAATCTTTGTGCTTGCAAAAGATAATTTTACAATTTTTAACGGCGAATTACTTTTGAAAAAACAAGGTTCGAAATTTTTAAGAAAAAAAAATGTCTACAAATTTTTTTAATTGGTCCCAAGCTGATTTTCTACTTTATTTAGAGAATATTCTATCCATTCTACAGATTCTTCTACAAATAAAGGTTAGTTAAATTTCTTATCAACTATGATTAATTAGGAAAATGAAAAATAATTAACAATTTACATAATTGCACTAAAATTGATATAATTCTCGGCGATTTTTCTACTTTAAATATTTTTTATTCAAATAAACTACTTAATAAGCTTTTAAAAAGTAAATTATATGTTAATAATTGCTATTTAAAAATTTTTTATTCGAAAGCATGACATCGGCTACATATAGTGACTCACTATAATATTCAAAGCTTTAAAAATTTGTAAAAAACGTGCTGTATCCTTCGAATGTAAAATTCAATTTTCTTTCATATATGCAATTCTAATTTTTTTAAAAAATAGTCACATTTTCTTTGTATAAAAATGAAAATACCAGTAGGAAAAGAAAGAAGACATTATAAAAGTGATCCTAGTCCGAAACAGTTTTATATAAATTCATAAATACCAAAATTATGGTCTGTAGCTTTTATTTATACTTTAGTAACATTTTAAAAAAGTAGTTTGCCTTCCATTTTTGTTTGCTTAATTCATTATATTCTATTTATTATTTTAAAATGGCTTGTAGTTATAAGGAAACAACGAGCAGCATTCCAAATTGATTATTTTTTATCATAATAATAGTACATCAATTCAGAATACTGCTAAATTAAGAAAATTTTCTCTTTATAAGGTGCAGTAAGTAATGAACCATTTAAAAAAAAAAAAATCGATCGGAAAATGTGAAATAAGGTCATGTGCCAAAATTGACTTAAAGTCATCGAAAATTTATGGTAAGAAAATTTTGAAAAATTTCCTTTTAAGTTCTTAAAAATTTCTACAGAATTATTTAAAGAAAATTTTTTTCAGTTTCTACTTAAACAATTTAACGATTTCTCATATCAGTAAAATAAAAATAGAAATCAGAAGAAAAAGAGAAGTGAAAGAAATTTTTATATACTTTTTAGATTCTTATATTGCTATTTTAGATTTCAATTAAAAATATAAACTAAAAAAATCTTATCCTTTCTTTTTCCGAACAATATAATGACTATTTTATTGTTACTTTGATTGTCATTTACAGAATTTTATTTATAGCAAATAAGAATAAAAATATATATTCTTTTAAATAATTATTTCGATAAATTATTGATTATCCCGACATAGTTCTTATAACATTGCGGCCACTGATACAGATTATAAGCAATTTTTGTGATGATGCCAATCATAAAAATACGAAACAAACAACAAAAACGATTTTTTGCTTTATTAATAACTTATATTTGATTATTAAATAATTATTTTCTTTTTAATGCTATTGACATAGTTAAAGTTGACAACCATTATTTGAATTTGCGCGAAAAAATGTTAATGTTAGTGAATGTTAAATGTTAAATGTAAATGCAAATGTTACTCTGCTTATGTTATGTTATGACCTTGAGATAAAGAGATTGAAATTGGTAAGGACCGGAGAAATTCCAAATTTAAAAAAAAAAAAAAAAAAAAAAAAAAAGACTACAGAATTATTCAAAATGAAGGAGCAGATGTATCAATCCTAGTTTGTCGTATAGTGATTGATATTCATGTTAAATGCATAAAATAGCTTTGAACTTTCCTTTAACCATTGATGAGTAATATGTAGTCCATAATTGTCCCGTTCATTTACTTCTTCATTTTGAAAAACTCTATATACATTTAATTCTGAGATAATAAATAACTGAATATCGTAATATAATTAAGCACTATTTATTTTTTTTATTTGAATGCATTTTTCTATTTACATAGTACAAAATAAAAAGATTACATTAAAATTTTCCATAATCTATCTATCTTGTTGACCATTGAAATCTTTCCTGAAAAGCAAGTATAAAAAATGACAATGGTTCATCATTGTTTTTATCAAAAGATTAATATCAACGACAAATTGCATATATGATCAGCATAAGTATATGATAATGCGATATGTAAATGTCGAATAGTTATCCTTTAAAATTCTTGTAAATAAACAAACAAAAATTATACCCGTTAGTTAATTGTTTGAGGTATACAGAAACTCGATGTAAAAAATTAAATTTATTTCTTTGTTGTTGTTTCTTATCCCACTTGGCTGGCCAAGCCCAAGAGCCCAATGGACTCATGATTGGAAAAATTAAATTTATTTCTTCAAGTTAAATTAATCCATGGCACCGCCTTTTGTATCCCAAATTAAGTGTTCCCAGGTGGTCACCCACCCAAGTACTGACCGCGCCCAATTTGAAATGGTACGGCCGAAAGAACAATTAATCTTTTTTTATCTTTGAAATTTGCCGAAAGAACAATAATCTTTTATCATATGCCGAAAAATTTATCAATTCTGATTAACATAATCAGGCTGTGAAAATAAAGTAGATTAGCTTGAAATTTACTTTTATGCTTTAGAAATTTATACATTGTGTAAATTATTCTTACTGTAGATTTGTTTGTATAGCATTTAAAATAGAGATTGCCCGATTTCAAAATCTCGATTATATAGACTAGGAAAGGTCAATCAACTGAGATATTGTATTTGTTATGTTGATATAATTTCAAAAATCTGGAACGCGTTTCCATAGAAAATCTATACACTTTATTCTTAAATATCAATAAGAAAACAGTTGAGTATTTGTTGTAGTTGATGTTAGAAACAGATTCGAGATAATCGAAAATTGCGAATAGGAAAATTGCAATAACCTTTTTAATGACCGATAGAGGTGAATGAACCGAATTTAAACATAAATATACAATTTTCCATAGAAAATAGTATAATATAATATATAAGACACAGTAAATAATAATAATACTAAGACGTAATATTACACACAGCAAAAAATTTCAACCACTAACGTCTTCTATTTCGAATAATAGACATAGCATTTTTTTTTTTTTTTTTTTTTTTTTTTTCATATTAGTACTTGAATAATTTTGTGATCAATAATTCATGTCCGATTACATACTCTGTTGTTGTTGTTCTAATGCAGCTGGCAATAAGGGGACAGTTAATCTTTATGCCATAAGCAAGCGCTGCTCCCCTGTTACTCATTGAGCACTACCCAGGGGGCCGTGTAATTTGAAGATATGCTGCGGACGAGAAACATTAACCCTACAATGCTCTACGATCCTATTAGACCGGGACCTACGGTTTAAAGTGGATTCCGAACCACTACAAACATCCATGGCACCGATCGGAAGAGCGATAGCCACTCGGCCATCAGGCCCATAAATTATATATTCTATATTTGAAAAAACGTTGTAAAAAGACATTGTATAAGACATTATAATTCACATTCTCAATAGTGTCACCCGCCTTACAACATAGCGGTAAGTTTAGGACACTTAGTATAGTTTACGATACTTAATGAGCCTTTCTTTAATGGCCCTGTTGTCATTAATTTCAGCAGATTAATGGTCCTGTCGCACATGGTAATCATTTCAACTAATTATCTTTGTACTTGTCAAATATTTTTCTCAGAAGCTATGCCACCAAATGGAGTATTTTTAGATTCCGATGAGCAGGCAGCTTTGCCCACTATTTTTTTTTTAAAACTTAAAATCATAAAACATATAGACACATCAGAAGACAAACGGCAAATTCTTCAGAAGTAGATAAAAAAAATGTGCAAATTCATAAATACAGAATGAAAAATAAGTCGTCCACGAATTCTGAAAAAAATGACCAATAAGAAAACATTTATAACATCCAGAACGTAGCTTTTTCAAGTAATACGTGCCACGTGACATTATAAACCTTGCTATCTCTGCGCACAACATAAATACCAAGTCAAAACAAATCGCATGGCTTGTTCCTATAATATGGATTAACCAAAATTCCTTCGGCATAGAAGCCGCAAGAAATAAAGTTAATAATAGATGACGATTCCATAGTGTACTTAATTTTTACTGAAAAAATGTCGCCTGCATTTAGTCTATCAGGTCCATCAAGGTCCACCAAATCCTCCTTGATCTTCAAGCTGCACCATCTGCTCCAAAACCCAAACCTTCTCTAGCACCTCCGCCTCCAGTACCGTACATTATTTCAGAATCACCGTGTCTTGCATCGCCCATATCAGGTTCACCCCCAAACACTTCTTGGGCATCATCTGCCTTGTTCTCTAGGTATACTAAGGCCTACCAAAAAAATTTTAAACGCAGAATGACAATTTTTTATTTTATTTATACTGATTTCTGTTTGAATTCAACATCTGTCGCTAAAAAGACAACTGATACAAACTTTTTATTTACAATGAAAAATATTTGTTAAGTATTTATTATTTATTATTGATTCTTTTAATTTTCAATTTTTAAAAATATTAACCCTTTGCCCTCGAGGGCTCCGGAGCGGATCCATTTAAAATGTGTCTTCAAGCTCGAGGGCTCCGCTACGGAGACAACGCAAATAACACTATAAATAATGCGTTTCTTTTAATGCGTATATCAAACTTGCATGCGAATAGGATCTTTTCACTAAAATCGCTTCGAGTTGCTGGTAATACGAATGAAAAAAAAAATTCGAGTGCAAAGGGTAATAATAATAAAATTTTATAGAGTTTAAAAGTAATTTCAATTTTTAAAAAATTTATTTTATACGCAGAATGTCAATTTTTTAATTTTATTTATACAGATTTCTATTTGAATTTAACATCTGCTAAGGAAAATGTGACTGATACCAGCTTTTGCTTTACAATCAAAGATATTTGTTAAACAGCATATTTATTATAAAGACTTTCTATTTGCTACCTTTTGGTTTTCTCCTATTCTGTAAAGTATTAAAAGTTTTTTTTTTTTTTTTCCTTCTTTTTAATACGCTTTTATTAGCTTCACCTGTATGTTTGTATGTACCTGTATGTTTGTATGTAACTCACTTTTTGGGCTCGATTTTGGGACTGATGGCGCCATCTACTGGCGAGTCAGTCAACTGATCCGCGATCGAATTGCGCTCTTCCTATTGGCCGAAAATTTCGGTGGCTAAAAAGAGGCGGATCTCAAAGGCATAGGAGTGCGATCATGTCGAATTGCGTTCTTCCTATTGGCCGAAAATTTCGGTGGGTAAAAAGTATGTAAACTTTTGGAATGAAATTAGTGAGAAATTATAACGATTGATATCGAGCACCCCACGATTTTAGAACAGTGACATTCATTTTCTCGTCAGTCATTTTATTCTTATGTTAACAATTATTTTTTACTTTTTAGTTTGATTAACTCTAAAAGCGTATTTTTTAGTTTTTTTAAACTATTAATTTATTTTTAAATTTCCTCTCTGTATTTAAATGGCGTTAATACCTCTCTGCAATTGGGTTATTCTTGACTAACATTTTTTAAACTTGTGTAATATTGAAATATGAGGTGGCTCACTTTTGTTTTAATAAAAACATTTATTTAAAATTATCTTCCAACTGTTTCTTACACGAACTTACGATTTTAATAAATGCATTTAAAAGACTGTAATCGATCAGATTCGATTTTATGCATACGTGTAGAATGCATATATCTATATTTTCAAAACTGTTCAAATCGGTTGAAATATCAGTTGGTAAGCAATTTTTAATACAAACAGATCTTACAAACACTCTTTAATCTGATATTTCTTTAAAATTGCTGCCTCTGTAGAAAAAAAAAATTAAAAGAATTTTGAATAAGCATTTGTGTAAAAAAAATGTTGATTGGAATTAAAATTTAAAGTCTTCTTCTAAAAAGAATGCCTTGTTGTATATCAAATACTTACATATACAAACTGTTCCGGAAAGTATTTTTATACTTTAAAATATTCATTAAGAAAGGACAATGAAAGCGATACGTGCACTTTTTTTTATTCAATAAAGAAAATATTAATATTGTTATTATTATTTTATCATGTTTATAACACGATAAATAATTTATTTTAATGTATGCACACGCTTGGTTGTGCGAAGCAATGGAGAATCGGCCATTTTGATAATTACAATAATTCAAATTTTTTTTTTTTTTAGGGGGGTTGAATGGCCGAGTGTTTAGCGCTTAGATTCGAATCCCGGCTGTGCCATGGGTGTTAGTAGTGGTTCGGAATCCACTTTAAGTCGTAGGTCTCGGTTATATGACTGTAAGAGCTTCACAGAGCCCAGTCAGATTTCTTCTCACCAACATCATTCCCAAAACAGTAATGGGGCAGCTCAGCTCTAGGCCCAGTGATGTGGTGTGGTGTTGTAGTAGTAGTGGTCTCATATGACTGTAGAGCATCAAGGCGCCAATCAGACCTCCATCTACGGGTACACCATCTCCCCCTCCTATGAGTCCATACGGGTTCATGGCCTTGGTACGGATGTCTACCGTGGGGATAAGAAACATTAAATTTTTTTAAATTTTAAAGATTTTTAATTCGTCAGCATCATGAAATGGGTAAAGTTAAACAATTTTTTTCCGTCCCCCCCTGGCTAAAAATTTTTAACAAATATCCAAAATGTATTAATAATAATAATAATTAAATAAAATCAGTATTCGTCGCTTACGTGCGACTTATGATAAGCACATTAAAATACTGTAAATAACAACAACAAAAATAATGTAAATAACAACAACAACAATTTTCTTTTTCATTTAATATAAAAGATTGATGAATTTGCTGCATTTTTCTGTTTTTTATGTATTTTAAAGATATTTTTCTGACCGCCCCCTCCTTTTTCCTCTATATTCATCATCAACAACATTTTGTTCAGATTCTGAACAAAATTTTAAAACCATATTTCTTTCAGGTCAAACAGCAAGCCACGTCACGATAAATTTCTGCAAAAACGCCTGATAAATGATTTGCAGATAAGAATGTTGTTTTCAAAGATACATTCTATGTGCGACGTAAGCCGGTGATAAATTGGTTATTTTTTCGAACGAAATGGTATTCGGAAATAAACCGAATCGATAAACATAAAAGGCTCTTCGGTTATTATTAAAAGAAATAACAGTAATGATGATGGCATAATATATGATTTATTTGTATTTTCAGTAATGTGTCTTATTTTCTTTTAGAGAATCATGTTGAAATGCTATTTATCTATTTCTAATTATTTTAAATGCAGTTAACAAAAAAAGGCATTAAAGTGCTTTTGCAGTAATCCCTCTCCCTCCCCTATTAATCGCATAAAAAAAAAAAAAAAAAAAAAAAAACTGTTTAAAAAGAAGAAAATGAATTAAGAAAAATAAAACATTTACACTCCCGTTAAAAGCAGTAAAAAGAAGGAATAACCAAATTATTTAAGTTAATTGATTTAGTACAATAATATAAACACATTAATTTCGAAATTTTTTTTTTTTTTTGAAAGAACAAAACAATTTTTTTATTCATGTTATTCAGAAAATTTACGTATTTTGTTGCTCTAATGCAGCTGGCAATGAAGAGACAGTTAATCTTTATACCATAAGCAAGGGCTGCACTGCCTTTACTCATTTAGCAGTATCCAGAAAGCGCGTGTAGCTTGAAGATAGGCTACGAACATGAGTAAATGAGGGCCGAGAGAATAGCGCTCGGTTCGATAGGTGTCGGGTTCGAGTCCCGGTGATGCTATGGATGTTTGTAATGGTTCGAAATCCATTTTAAATAGTAGGTGCCGGTCTAATAGCGTTTGAATTGTTAGTGTTACTCGCGTCCGTAGCATATCTTCAAGCTATACGTGTCTCCTGGGTTCTGCTAAAGGAGTAACAGCGGTGCAGCCCTTGCTTAAGTCATAACAGTCTAATTTTTTGCCAGGTGCATTATAAACAACAACAATTTACATATTTTACTTGAACTAATTTTGCAAAATCTTTGTAAATTAAACGATTTTTTTATGTTAAATTTTTATAAGAAACACTTTATGAAACAAATTAATTTCAATAAATGTATACAAGAATGTCTTATAAATCACTTCATTGCATCGAAAGCATCTCTAGCATAAATGTGTGGTGAAGAATATACTCATTGTACAAGAATTTTTTTTCTGATTTTTGGCTATCATCATATTAAATCAGAGAACAAATATTGGATTTTTTAAAGTTTTTAGTTTTTAAGTTTAAGCAAATAGATACATACGCATACAAACATCTTGCTTTGCATAGAGAGATATATATCACATTTTTCTATGCTCAGAACTATTTGATTAAGTTCTGAACACCTAAACAGTTTCTAGACGTATGAAAAGATTATATTATTTAACGGTTGTTTGTGTTTATAATCAACGTAATTAATGCGTGGCAGTTGTGTATAAAAGTTATTTATGAAGGAATAGGCAAAAAACACTTTATACATAATAGATTATTTATCCGCATGCTATACTGCGAAGTATTTTGTATATTCACACAATGTTGAAGCTGTTATGAAGTAATGAATGTTATTTACACAATTTAGGTGGCAAATTAAAATGATGACAAAACAACATTTTTTACCTTGACCACAATAATTGGAAAGTTTTTTTTTTTTATTGTTGAACAGGATTGGTTCAATGGAAATAATATTGGTGCTGTTTTCGAATGCAGGACATTTCACCCTGAGGTCATTTATCATGCATTTCTAAAATATTATGCAAGAGCAAATTAAGCGTTACCCAGAGTAATATTGTACCACAATTTGAAATGAATAACTCTTCCACCCAGTAGAAAAGTTCGTATTCTTCTCCTCAAACCTGAGAGAAGAACTTTTGATCCTACAGATTTATAGGGACCATGTTTGGGCAGTAGATGACAGGTTTGTGTTCGGCTTCATTTACTGGGTAGAAATTCCCCAGTTAAACTGCCACATTTAATTCCCTTTGCGCAAGACAGGAGAGACGACAGAAAGTGATTTTATTAATAGTGTTATTTTAATGCAGCTGGCAATACAGAGACAGTTAATCTTCATGCCATGAGCAAGGGCTGCACTGCTGTTACTCATTCAGCACTAACTAGGGTCCACGTGTAGCTTGAAGATATGCTACGAATACGAGTAACGCTATTCCTACAATGTTCTATCATCCCATGAGACCGGGACTTACGGTTTAAAGTGGATTCCGAACCACTACTACTACTACTACGCCACACCACATCATTGTGCCTAGAGCTGAGTTGCCCCTTTACAGTTGGGGAACGATGTGGGTGAGAAGTCTGATTGGGTTCTGGGGCGCTCTACGGTCATATGAGACGGGGACTTGTAGATGAAATCATTAGACCTACGGTTTAAAGTGGATTCCGAACAACTACAAACATCCATGCCACCGCAGGGATTCAAACCCGATACCTGTGGGACCTAAAGTCAGAGCATTAGCCACTCGGCCATCAGGCCCTGATTCCAAACCACTACAAAATATCCATGGAACAGTCGGGGCTCGAAACCGAAACCTGTGGTATAGAGCGCCAGAGGCCAAGCCACTTGGCCATCAGGCCTGCCATTTTATTAATAGTCCGCTAATTATTGTTTGCTGTATATTATTACATATCTAATCAATTTTTTTCTTGCATAGCAATTTTTTTTTCTTTTAATATGAAAAAATTTTTACATTATAATTACAAAAATTTAACTTGGGAACGTAACAGGAATACATATAAGAAATGATCTAAAGTAGTCTAATTCCATTTGTATGTATATAATGTAGAAATATATCTCTCAAGTAAATATGAATTACACCATCCAATCAATAATAACTACACATTTATTTATCAAGTTGAGCTCGAACGCGTATGACTTTTACATGTTATCAATAAAGATTAAAAAAAAAAAAAAAAAAAAAAAAAAACCCGTATCGTCCCCTGAACGAATGTATCGAAATCGGTGGGGAAAAAAATTACCCCCAATTTTTCGTTTCCTTTGTTGCAGAAATTTCATTTATTGTTTGCTTTTTTGCACTAAATGAGAACATTTAACTTCCCAATAACCTTAAAACCCGAGTTACATGCGAAAATGAAGTACCTCGAGTTTTATCATGTATATTTATCATTGTTTAAAATGAATAAATTCCTATGCCAAGTAATGTTATCGCCCCACAAAACCAGTGGCAGATAGCTGACGACGAAGTGAAATCTTATCGACTTACAGATTTATATCATATTTTGACTATGAGTAGAAATATCCTTAATTCCACCTACGTGGCAAAATGGTTTCATGGTAGTGGATTAACAATAATCGACGGTAGAACAATTCACAAATATTTTTTTTTTCTTTCAATACAGAACAGAACTTCTGAAATTGTGAATAAAATAAATTCAAAATGCGTGCGAGATTTATGTTAATGACTACAACAGGTGAATAAGTTCTTAGAAAGTAAGATTCAGAAAACTATGATAAGGATAAAAAGTAGAAAGAAAAACATTTTAATCTTCTCTTTGTACCATAGACTTTGTCAGGAGACCACTGATAAGAAAAATAAGAAAGATGACGCCAGCTATTGATTACTATCGATTTTCTTAAATAAAGATAAGTATTATTTTCTTTATTACTAATACCTTTTATTTCACTATTTTATCTACCTAAGAAGAAATGGAATAGGAATTCTTTCTAATCGACATACGAAATAACTATGAGCAATTCATCCTATCACAAATTTAAAATAGATTGTTGTTATTACTAATCTCCCTAGTATAGGAAAGCCTACACCAGGGTCAAAGGGCCCCGTCCATGGCTAAGGGTAATTAATATGCAGCTTCACTTTAGCGAGGAACTGAAGACTGACTAAACCTCAAGATAACGCTCTACGAGACTATTAGACCTGGACCTACGGTTTAAAGAGGATTTCAAACCGCTACAAACATCCAGGGTACGGCCGGGACTCGAACCCTGTGACACCGAGCGCCAGAGCACTAGACACACGGCCCTTCAGGCACATTTAAAATATTCGTTCTGTTAATTTAAATCAGGATGTACAAACATTTTGGATCAAGGCTGACACTAACTGATCCATAAAGTTGCGTGGGAAAAAACATGGAACATCGTAACGTTCTTCTCAAAAAAAAAAATTAAAAAATTTTTTTTCGTTAAAACATGACTGGCAATATCTATAAAAAATAAAAAGCATTTTTATAATGCTGGTATATATTTAAATTCTATTTACAAAGAGAAACTAGATAATTTTTAAATGTGGACACATTTTAGAGGCCTGAGGGCCGAGTGACTAGCTGTCGGTGCCACAGATTGCGGGTTCGATTCCCGGCATTGCCATGGAGGTTTGTAATGGTTCGGAATCCACTTTAAAACGTAGTTTCCCGTCTAGTACGATTATAGAGTGTTGAGTGTCAGGCTGACTACTCCACCCTATAAAAAGAAAAACATCTGTCTAGAAATTTGCCAGTCCGCCAAGGGATAGTTGCGCCACTGATGATGATGATGGATACATTTTAAATTCGTGGTAATTTTGTAAGAATCTTCTATTTTCACATTTTGATCACTTGTAAAATTGGTAAGTTTTTTTCACTGCATTTGAAATTACTTATTAATATGATAAAAAAATTTCTCTAAAATGAAATATACTAAAAACTTTGGAACAATGAAACCATCAAGGGGAAGTCTGATGGGCGAGTGACTAGCACTCTGGCATTCGGTGCCCCAGGTTTTGAGTGCGAATCTCGGCCCTATCATGAATGTTTGTAGTGGTTCGGAATCCACTTTAATATAGTCTAGTAGTTCCCCATCTAGTATGATTGGTAGAACGTTGGGCGTCGGGCTGACAACCCTACCCAATAAACAGAAAACATCTCCTGTCTAGAAATTTGCCAGCGGATAGACGGCCTTGGACCACCGTGGGGCTGTTGCGCCACTGATGATGATGATAATGCTATATATATACGCTATGTAAAAAATAACACTCTGCTCTTTTTCTTTCTTTTCACTCTGCTCGTGAATGACTTTCATAACAATTTTTCGAATAAATAATAGTTTATCTACTAAACTCGGCATTAATTTATAAGTTTTAGAAGAAATTGTTATCTTCATTTGAATATTTTCTCTACAGAAATTTGTATAAAAAAAAGGTAGAACGCAAAAAAATAAATAATAATAAATAAGTAAATAAATAAACTTTAAAATATACATAATAGAATCTATAAAAATATATTGAATGCATTTCTTTATTTTGAGGAATTTATAGCTAAGCCTAACTTGTTCAGCTATTTCCTGACATAAGAAACAAATGCACAACAACTTTCTGACTTGGTGAACTTCCGTGATAAATATAGTGTTTCTAGTTTCTTCTGAGCTTGGTTTTTGTCATGAACTCAATTATTTGAGAACCTTCCTATTTAAACAAGCTTCTTTCCTAGTAGTAAGATCGAAAAATTTAATAAAATCTTAATTCAATTCCAAACATGCAATTATGGTAACTTGTCGTGAGAATTCTCCTCGAAATCAAATTTCTCCAGTCTTCACGACTCCTCACGGATGGAAAAAATCACGCACACGTTACAGAATACTGAGATCCAAAGCAAACTCGCCTTGGCCCCGTTGCACAATGCACTCAGCTGGTCCTGGATCAACACAGGTGCATTTCTTGTGCCCAGGTTTATGGTGTTTGCATTGGGAAATAGCATTGGAAATACGTCACATTCTCAAAGTGAATACGTTGACAAGAAAATGCCACATGTATAAATATGCATAGGAAGATACCGAATTAGCAATTAATTAAAATCTGGCTATCTATCCAGTTATGCCTACTGAAGAATTCAACGGATATATGTATATCAAAAAATATAAAATAATCGATGTAATAACTTGTTTAAATTTTAATTAAACTTGTAATTTATTAACTTTTGATAAAATTAACGAAAAGAAACAGCATACGTAGGGTTTCGATTTTTCGACTTTTTTTTTAATCCACTCTTTTCAACGATTTATGGCATATAATTATCATATACTTATTCTTGAATGGATATATATGCATAGGAAGTTACCGAATTAGCAATTAATTCAAATCTGGCAGGCTACCCACTTATGCCTAGTTATTCGTCGGATATATGTAAATCACAGTAATTGATGTAAGAACTTATTTAAATTTCAATTAAAATAGTAATTTATTAACTTTTGATAAAATTAACCCATAGCATATACAGCTGTTTTTTGACATTTTTATCCTCTCTTTTCAACGATATATTGCATTTGATTATCATGTACTTATATTTGAGAATTGATCGACTTTGATTTCTAGCATTTTAGACCAAATGGCACCATTTCAATGTTCCCATGGTTTTGATATTTGGACTTTCTTTTATTTGAAACAACAGACACCTAGTTAATATGGTGTTTTTTGAGAAAAGAAATATATTTTTTTTTCTAATGCAGCTGGCAATACAAAGACAGTTGCCTTTCTGCCATAAGAAAGAAAACCGATGCCCCGGTTATTCGTTTCGCACTACCTAGGGGGTCACGTGTAGCTTGAAGATATGCTATGGACCCGAGCAACACTATCCCCACAACGCTCTACGATTCTATTAGACAGGTACCTACGGTTTAAAGTGGATTCCGAACACCTACTAACAGTCCTGGCACCGCTAGGATTCGAACCCGAAACTTGTGGTACCAAACGCCAGCCACTCGGGCATCATGCCCGTAAAAAAAAAAAGTCTTGCGCAACTTTGGATAAAGGCCAACTCGTGATCAGGGCAACGTGCGCAGCTGGCGTGCAAGAACGGCTAGAGTCGAATTCGCTGACGACACTGTTGGAGTAATTGCTTTCAGAAAACAGGAGACTCGATCACGATTACGGCAATACGTGTAATAATCGGTAGTCGGGCTACTTGGTTGGAATTTTCCGGGTTTTCTCCCGAACGGCATGCAAATGAGGGCAGTTACCTCCCCTTATCATTCATCGGGAAGCTTAGGATACTTAAATGGATATTCGTACGATTCTTAAATGGTACAGGAGGACCACCGATGTCATATAGGTAAGAAAAAAAAAACCTTCGATAAATGGATATAGATGGCGCCAGATAATATATCTATATTAATTTATTCATTCTCGGAAGGATGAATTCCTTATTAAAAATAATAATAATACAAAAAGATTAATCTACTAGATTAAAAATGATCGTATCTACAGAGTAAATCATACTGATTATTTAAGATAGATAATTGCTTGTTATTTAAGATAGATCTATATTAATTTATCCATGCACGGAAGGATGAATTCTTTATTTAAAAAAAAAAATAATAATAATAATACAATAAGATTAATCTACTAGATTAAAAATGATCGTATCTACAGAGTAAATCATACTGATTATCGCTATTTAAGATAGATAATTGCTTTAAATTCCATCGATCAAATATACTTTCTAGAAAACTTTCACGATCCTCATTCCTTAGATAAAAGCACATCAGGGAAGGGAATTCGATTAGATAAGGTATAAACAGAGCGAATGACGTGCCGAAATAGCTCAGTTGGGAGAGCGTTAGACTGAAGATCTAAAGGTCCCTGGTTCGATCCCGGGTTTCGGCAAAGTCCTTATCCTCGGTAGTATAGTGGTAAGTATCCCCGCCTGTCACGCGGGAGACCGGGGTTCGATTCCCCGCCGGGGAGGACGTTTTTTTTTTTATTTTAATATTTTTTTTCCTATTTAAATAAATAAAACCAAATATAACCGGCTAGGCTGATATGCAGGTTACCTGAAAAATTATTTAATAATGACTGAATTCTTTTATTTAAATAAATAAAACCAATTATAATCGGCTGGGTTGATATGTAGGTTAACCATAAAATTATTTATTAATTAATGACTGATATATTTTGTTTAGTTTCTATTTTAACAAGATGCTTTGAGTAATTCAAATGTATATATTATTACAACTGTCATTTTCTATTTAATATCTGATTAACGGCTTTGTTTAAAAATTGCAATTTTTTTTTTTGTCCCAAACTGATTCGTGAAAATAAAATAAAATTTAAAAATTATTTAATTATATAATTATTAGTTCGTGAAAATAAAATAAAATTTAAAAATTATTTAATTATATAATTATTAGTTCGTGAAAGAAAATTAACCAATAAGAAACACTGAAAGTGGTTCAGGGCATCGCTGACCCACTCTTCCCAACACAAATATAAATGAGTAAAAAAAAAAAAGCATTTCCATTCGGTTACAATTTATTTAAATAACACTTCGCACTTTTAATCGAGTTTTATACAAGTGTATCATTTTGAACAATCACTTTAAATTTAAACTTGACAAAACATTTAATGATTAAGTAAGTATATATGGAGGACCAAGTTAAATCTAATTTTTCGATGTTTCAATAAGCAATTTTGTATTCCAGCTGGAGTTAAAATGGACTTATGTTGCACAGTCACAGGAAGTCATAAACAAAAACTTTCAAATATGCACTAGCATTGTGAACTGCAATTTGATCTCATAAATTAATAACAATGATTAAATGAAAGATGTGTAATTGGCCTGTCAAGACATCCCTCCATTCAATTCTGCGTGGATGTTTTTCCCATTCATATATATATATATATGTATTATATCTTTACTATATAGTATATATATATAATTCTTCATTATATACCCTCCTCCTAAACGGCATGACCGATTTTGATGAAATTTTTCGTGTGTGTTTGAGTGGGTCCCTGGATGGTTTAGATTCACAATTAAACCCGGTAGGTGACGTGCAATCGGGCTCTTCTGTACGTGTGTTTGTTACGAATCTCCTCCTAAACGGCGTGACCGGTTTTGATGAATTTTTTGTGTGTGTTTGACAAGACATGGAAAATGTTTTTATGCAATTCCCAGATGGTGCTGCAGTATATTAACTTCTATACCGTTCAAAGAATCGGTATGAAAATTGGTAATAATCTGTATTCGAGTATGGAAAAATAGGTTCGCACTATCCACTTTACTGTTACTTGCTACCAGAGGGTGCTGCAGTATTTCATCTTAGGTACCGTCCAAACGATATCCATGAAAATTAGTATGTACATATATTGGAACATGGAGAATACATTCGCGATATGTAATTTTCTACAATGAATTTTTTTTTTTTTTTTTTTTTTGATTGAGAATCATCAAACGAGATTTGACGCGCCCGAAATGGCCCAAAATGGAATTAACCGATCCTTTTGAAATTCCAACATCAACAGTAAGGTCTCTAATTGTATATCGACGGTTTACAAGCACCAAATCTTTAATTTTTTTGACATGAGCTTCGTCGGTTGAGGTTGTGGGTCGACCAGAGGGCTCATCGTCTTCAACGCGTTCTCTGCCTTCTTTAAACTATTTTTAACACTTCTAAACATTTCTTTCCGATATAAGAATGTTCAACCGAATGCCATCTGCAACATTCTATACGTTTTCGCAAATAGAATTGAATTCCAGTTCTTTGCTCAATGAATTCAGACATTTCAAAAATTGCCGGAATTAGTTTTAGCGTCTCACAAAGCCAAGCGTAACTCAAACGCTAATGAATATGTTGATGTCAAATTTCCCACAGATATCAAGGACAGTCCCAGCAACCTAAGAAATAAAAAAAAAAAATTGAAGTTCCATAAGCCCAGGGAATTTTAAATTGGTCTTACTTTTTGGACACAGTAGTATGCCGGATTCTGCTAGTATATGTATATATCACATATAACCCGGCGTTGCGAGATTCCGGAAAATAAAACTTCATTCTTTAATTTAGATTCATGTCTGTTCAAGGCATTATCTTTGTTTTCTTAAGCTCCTTGATTGAACATTCTCGGCCTATTAGGTTCATTTCAGTTTTCTAATAATTCTACATTTTCTGTAGATCCAAGTGCTGCTCTCCGAGCAGGGTTTTTTCAAGCTCCAAATTCTAGCATCTTCAATACGGCCATTATAAGAATCCAATTAATTGTTTATTTGGATTTTATAAAATTTACAATGCAAGTAAATCACACAAATAATAATCAGATGTTTTTATGTAACGTTCAATTAAGAAACAATAACTGACATAAGGAAACTGAACATTTCAATAGTACTTAATGATCTGAGATTTGTCCTAAACGCTTACAATTAGTGACGCACATAGGTAATTCACATAATTGAATAACGCATTATAATTATGATTAATGAGATTTATGTAGCTCTAACAACTTCCCACTGACAATTGTTTGCAGTTGTGGATCACGTTGACTAGTGGAAATTATTAGCTGAGACTTCTAATATTAATAAGATATATTGGATCTGTAAAACTTTTTTGTATTTCTCATTTTGGAGAATGTTTTTGACACACATATACGTAATACCGAAAGTTGGGGTCAAAAACAAACAGGAACAAATTTATGTCACTGTTTAAACTGTATGAGTGGAAGACTCTTATGACTTCGGCAATGATGATTTAAATATTTAAAAAAAATATCGCTGCACTGCAAATCAATAATTTCCATTTGAAGTTCTGAAGCAAGGGTTTCTAACATGGCTTTAAAAGGATGTGGTAAAATCCTGATTTCTTTTGAAATTGCATCAAAATCCGAAAAACGAGATTTAAAATTTTTCCACATATTTTTGCTACCATCAATAGTGATACATTTTAATTATTTCCATTGAAAATTGTTTTTCTGAAGAGCATTTTCAACGATTGTGTTGTGAATGCCATCTATGCCAATACAAATGTTTGGTTTTCAATGCCAATGTTCGGTTTTCAATCTCACCTATGCATTATGAGATTTTCTTTAAATTCGGATTGTAACGTTGTTCTTTCTCTCATTTCAATGATCGGTTCTTGAGCTGCAATCAAAAGAAGACCCGTTTTTGCCTTTTCAGCAAATGGATTAGAAAATTCTGTCGCCAAAATTTTAAAATATGTAGGTATAAGACTTTAACTTGCCAGTGATCATGAACCTACGTGTTCAGAACACTCTCTCCCTCCTCCCCTAAGAATCATTTTGCTTACCCCTGCGATAAGCGTACCCTCATCATCATCGTCCATGACGCAACAGCCCCACGGTGGACCACTGATGGCAGATTTCGAGACGAGAGATGTTATCTTTTTAGCGATAAAGTATCAGCCCTACGCCAAACGCTCTACAGCCATATTAGACCGGAACCTACTGTTTAAAGTGGACCGAACCACTACAAACATCCATGGCACTGCAGGGATTCGAACAGCAAACGTGTGGCACCAAGCGCTAGTCACTCGGCCATAAGCGTACCCTACTGTTCTAAATAATACAAATTCATGAATTTTATAATCACCAATTGATTGATTAAAATTCAGAACTTTTAAAATAACGAATGAAATTCAAAACTAAGTAATGATTAACTACATGAATAAAATCTGATAACTTTTAAACAAATTGCATATATTTGTTAAAATTTTAATTTATACATTCTGTTCATAAATTAAACGGAACAATTCATAAAATTTTTGTATGGATATAATCAATCCCATTATCTTTACAATTTTTTAACAAGTACTATTTTTTCGGATTTAAAATAAATATCGCTTTAAGCGAGAATAAAAAATAAATTTGAAACACGACGATGGATACAACTGTGAAGGTTTAAGCGTTCGCCGTCTCACTAAACATTCAATGTGGTCTTCCTGTGCTCGAATCTCGAATGTTAATTATGTTCGCATCCGTTCTTTTATGTCCAACTCGCTAGCCTAACATGAAATCGTGAACTTTCCTAAAATATCCAGGTGCATTAGTGTTTCTTTTTTTTTTTTTTTTTTTTTTGGACATTATATTAGTGGGACTGGAAAGTAATGTCGTTAGTTCAAACACATAAATTTTTTTTTTAATCAATGATATAATCACCGTTATCAACAAAAATTTCGCTATTTAGTGCGAAAATTTTCAATCCCTGATAGATAAAAATCAATTGGTTTTTGTGCAAAATGACTGGAGATGACATATTGGATATTATCCAAGTTTTCAAATTTTTCGTCACATAGAGAATGTTGTAACAATCGGAATTAATAAAAGTCCAATGGTGCAATGTCAAACGAGTATGATTGGCGAGGCAGAACTACCTACCACAATTCATTAATTTCTTCTATATTTCATCTCGCTCAGTGTGGTCTTGCATTATTGTGTTGCACACTAACCCTTTTTCTGTTGACAATCGCTGGGCACTTTTCAATTGAAGATTGGTTCGCAGTAAAGGTCTGCATTCGCTGTTTGGCCAGATTTCAGCACTTCAAATAAACAATTCCGTCAATAGTCCACCAAACACACAAAAACTCCCTTTTGGGATGTAAACCTGGCTTATTCGGTGGGTGGTACTACCTTTTGAGTTCTCTTCGGACAGATTGTGCGAGACCCAAACGCCTGTTCTGCATGCTTTACCAGTCTGCTACCAATTTTCTTGGACGGTCGACTACGGCTGGTTAAGAGAGGGACAGTACAGTAGACACAGACATTAGTTCTGCAGAGCTTTCACGCCCCAAAAAAGAAGACAAATGCAGATAATGAACTTGCAAATGTGTTGGTTGACCCTTCGGACGAGTGATTTAGTTACGACAGAGTTAAAGAATTCATTCCTCCCCAAGGCTTGCAGTAATAATATAATTGTAACCAACTTATAATAACTCATTTAGGTGAAATATTTGTTAGTGATAAAGTATTATACAAAAATAATGCATTTTATATAGTCATTATTTTGTTTCATTTTTACACATCATGCGTCAGCGTATAATATGGCATTAAGGAAATAATTTTATCTCTAGTGTTTATAACGCGCTGGCGCGTAGTCAAACTATTTTATCAGGAAAGGCCTACATATAACTTCGTAATCAGTATGATAAACATAACCATGCTTTATCACTACTTTTCAATCTTATTTGTTATAAAAAATAAGTCACCTTCAGGAAAAACTAAGGTGGGGCAATAGCTATCAACACATCTTCACGTGATGAACACTATCAACCATCAACACATTATTCACTATCAACACACCTTCACATGATGTAACGTGACGCACAGTATATTTTCTACTTGTATTTATAGTTTGGTGAAATAAAAATGAGTTAATAAATTTTTATAACTCAGGCATTGGCATCTATGAAAACTCAGTAAAGAGAAAAACAAATTTCAAAATTGTTTGAAAAAAAAAAAAAAAAAAAATAATCGTTACAAAAAATTATCATGCGAGACTAAATATATGCTTTTTTTTCCCCCTCGTCATCTTCCGCATAGCAACAAAGATTTGGAAAACTTATCCCAGAAAACAGAATAAAAAAATAGTTTATGTACTGTTGTGTTTTTGTAACTCGGTCTTAAATGGGTTAAGGCAGAAGAAAAATGTCCAAGATCGCGTTCGTGTCATTGCCACTAGGGAAAATATAAAAATTCATCAGATTTCAACAAAAGATTCAAAGAACAAACTGTATTAGCTTGTTAGTGTGAATAGATTACCATTTTAATGCCATAACAGTGACTGCCTTTTTCAATGAATTTAATGGCAGTGATATATTTTTATTTCCGATGGCAAGACAATACAAAAAGAGGGGAAATACAAAATAAAACGTACACAATAGAGTTCAACAAAGTTGACCGAAGTCATTGCCTTAAGAGTTCTCTAACTTGCCAGTATCTCACTGTCTCAGATTCGCCATAGAGTGCCAAGCAACGATGAAGATGAACTGGTTCATTAGTTCTGCCAAATCACAAAGAGGCCAGTTTGGTGGATCGAAAATCTCAACGCGATGATGCTCACTCAGACCTGTTAAAAGGCGGAAAGGAGCAACAGCTACACGATGAGTCTCTTGGAACTGAGAGAAGATTTTACACTTTCCATCGCTTTGTCTGCATTCGGACAAGCAACTGCAATTTATAATTTCTAATCATAGATTTTTTTATATACAGCTTTATAGAATATTATGGTAATGTTGAACATCTTGATTGGAGCAATTTCAAGCAAGGAAATCAGCCTGCTCGTTCTCAAAAACTCCACAATGTCTAGGTAAGCACAATGTTTCTCTTCCCCAAAATCAACATTCCATAGCAAAACGCGCAGGCCAGCCAGACGACGGTTAAGATAGCAGCGAGAGCTCATGCCGAAAACTGTGATATAATCGCGTTAAAATACGCATTTCCTCTTAAATGTCCATAGGACTTTGAAGCCGTAGTCACAATCATTTGCCTATATTAATTGCAATTTATTTTGCTTAAATGCATGCCTCGTACCCATAAAAGTACTATTAAAGAGTGAAAGAGAGTTAAATGAAACGATCAGTTTTTCTTTATATCATGTTGATGGGTGAATCCCCCAGAAGCAGTAATATAATAGAAAGGTTACCAGTTTGAGGCAAACATAATCCTCGCGTCATCATACACATGTGACTTTTACCCTGTAGTTTAACATAATAAAACAAAGATTACAGCATGGCGATTTTTAAAAGCGATTAGAGATGTCAGGCTGACGATTTTTGGCAACACTATTTACTGTTGGCCATTACTAATCTATGCTAAAGGCGCCGAGGGAGAAAAAGATCAACCATACAACGATTTTCAAAAGAAATGGTTTTATTTAACTGTAAATAAATGTAAATTTAGTTTTTTTTTTTTTTTTTTTTTAATATTTGGCATTTACATGATATTAATAAATTTTCTTTTTAATATTTATTTATGTGTAATATTCTTGTGAATCACTTTCATTCCAAAATGATTCAAAAATAAAATATTCATTCATACGAACTTCTTGTAATGTTTTATTATATATTTCATACAAAATGATTAAGATTTATAAACAAAACATTTCGTATAAATTTTTCTATCACATTTCGTAATCACATAGTTAAACAAATGTGTGACTTGAGAAGAATTTCTCACCAAGTTTCAGAATCGCCTCGTAACTAGACCAATTTTTGCTGTAACCCTTGTTTGCTATGCAACCTACGACATCCAGTTAAAAATTAAAAGTAGCAATATTGTTTCAAGACTATTGCGCTATAAAGAAAAATCTATATTTGGACTGGTGATGTTTCCGTTTGAACTCGAAAAACAAACACCTATTCCAGTCAACTTCCGGGAAGGTCTTTCGAACATTCTTTGATGGCTGACCAAAATCGATTTCAGGCAGAGCGAAAATTTTGTTTCCCTGAGAGCTGCTTAAACATTTTCAGGTGCATTGCTTTTGCTATCCAAACTGAAACAAACCGAGCTGGATAGCGTTGGTATTCGGCGCTGAAAACTCAACACATCCAAATGTAGAAGCTGCTTTAGTGTTCTGAAAATTGTAGAGGGGATATTCGTTCATCCGGTGTGATGCCCAATAAAATGAGTTGGCAAATGGCGTTCCTCAGGATACAACTCTACACGCCATCTTCCACAGATTTCATCATTAGTATTCAATGTCACTCATTGGACCGACTGCAGTAAGGAACGAAGGACATCAGGCAAATCATGCAGTCCAGTTTCATGCTATCTGTTGTGAATAATTTGGGTGGATGTAGATGCATCAATTGACGCCGACTTGTTAAGTTACCGTAGTGAATTCCATACTAATCTGTTGGCTAATTGGGCGAATCTATTCCCTCTTCGACTTGTTCGCATTACTTCTAAAAGCGCCATAATACTTCGAAAACTGAGGTTGGCGAACGAAATGAATGGTGGACTGACTTAGCCTAGGTATTCCAAAAATTATAATTCCGCATTTTTTTTTGTCATCAGTAGCTAGTGTTCAAAATAAATATTTCTTTCAAAAGCACAGAATTATTTTATTAGCCGTAGTATGCATTGCAGAGAACGTCGAAACTATTGTTTTTCGAATTTTAAAATTCCTGATTTCTATTTAAAATGTAGATATTTAGAACAATGCATTTACAGATATATTTCACTTGTATAAAAATCATAATTCAAATGACCCTAGCTAAAATTTAATGAAATATTTATTTTTAGAAATTACTCTTCATATTAGCATATTGTTTCATTAAACGTTTCAAATGCTTATATTAAACTACCATCCATCTAAAATGCAACAGCCAGGACCAGATGTACCAAAACTAAATTTATTAAAACAATAACACAAAATACAAAGGTGAAATTACTGCCCCTTTCTAGTTGAGGAATACAAAGAAATTAATAATTTCATGTAGCCAAGATTGGCTAGCAATAACTGCTACTACATGCCTCTACATTAAATAAAATAAGCTCTGTATGTGTTCTAGGGCCATTCCTTCTGCTTTCATACGATACCAAAGTTGATCTGGCAGGTAGTGTATGCTGGATCAGTTGTTCGTTAATCATAGACCAGACATGTTTGATGTGCATCACATTGGAAGAACAGGTAGTTTAAGGCAGACTGATGGGCTTAGAATTATTGAGCATTGTGTGTCACGTAGGTATCGCATTGTCCTGTTTAAACATGGCGCCAGCAAAGCATTAGAAAAAATACAGGCTGCAAAATTTCAGAAACTGACTATCCAGTATATCGGTAATAAAATCCAATAATACCTGAAATCATAATAGCAGGGGAAAGACCAGTATGGCGATGCATAATTCAAGAATTGTGCAACCTTTCGCCACAGTGTTGAATGATTGGGATACGATCAAGGCGTCTGATTTGTTTCAGATGACACTGTGATGCTATTCGTTTGTCAATGTCCGATGTTCATCGCATCATTCCAGATACAAATAAACTTTCACCACAATGTTCCTGACTGGGATACAATCACCAGGGCGTTGTAGGCATAGACTTGATTCATCTCAGAAGTCAATGTCATGCCACTCATTTGTCAATGTCCGACGTTCACCACATCATTGCAGACGCAAATGCCTGTGGTCCAATCTCAGCAAAGGACACCTGGCTGAAATTCCTCTGTACTGCAAGCAACGTTGAATGGAACCTGCTAACACATGTTGTTGTGCAACAATTCTTATTTCGTGTGGTATACTTCCTGATGTTGCCGAGAGGGTCCATCACGACATCACTATGGCTTGGTTATGTCCAACGCTAACGCCAATTTCTCGGACGGATAATATACAATATCTAGCAGCCACAATTCTCTCTGTCACACTCAATCATATTCAACTGATGTCTGTATTCTTCTACAAGACTTCTGAAGTTCCAATTACTTGCATAACCAATTGAGCTTACATATGGTGCAAATCTCATCTCTTTTATACGTTTCCTTCATGGTGCATTTTGAATGGGCAGCAATAAATTTCATTCTCAAGAATAATAGAAATATATCTTATCAAAAAACGGGATTTTTAAATTACCATTATCAATTAATACACAATAAGCAATTTAATTTTCAAAATTGGTTTATTTGAGAAATAAAAAATGTACTATCTTTCCTATGTATTATGATTTTCAAAAAATACTTTCATAAATATCCAGAACTGAGAGAATACTTTAAATTGAAAGAAAATACTGTCTGAAGAATTTAATATAAAATACACTTTTTTTTTTAAATTGCACTAAAGAAAATCAAACATTCTGATCTCATAATAAATGGAATGCATCAATGAAGATTTCAGCCAATTCCTCCCTCCCAGATGAATCAGTAGCATTTGTAACAAGCAGATTAACATAACGTTATTGGATGGAAATATCAATTTGATTCTGTAAATGGTGGATGTAAATTGAGAGTGTAAAGAAATATTTTGTACATATGAAATTGAATTCTGATAACAAATGCTCACTCTTTTATTATCAGGATATTAGATTTTAACAGATAAATCAGACTGACAATTTATCTTAATTTTTGAATACATTGAATGTTGTATAAAAAAAAAGTATTTGTATGAAGTTTTACTTTTTTGTTTAATGGACGAAAAATGCAGATGAAGTGCATCAAATTCTTGTTGAATTCTGCACCAACTGATATAGAAATGATTCGAATCGTGCAAAGATGGTAATTTTGATACGGCAGACCAAGAATGCCCTGGTCAGTCGAAAATAATCACAAACTGCTAAAAATCAGATGACCATTACAGATACGTTTGAGACATGCAAAAAAAAAAAAAAAAAAAGTCAAAAGTCATTTTTCATCAAAATGCTTTGATGGGAGGTCCTATCCAGCCTTCTCCCCCATATTCTCCAGACATTGCCCCATCTGACTACCACTTGATTCCATCGATAACACAGACTGTTTGAGCAACATCCTTTTGAAAATGGCTTGGAAATTGATTGTTGTATAGCTTCAAAATAAGAGCCATTCTTTCAAAGTAATTCGTCTTTTGTCAACAGATGAAAAAAGGTAGTGTTTAGCCATAGAAAATAATTTGTTTCATTAAATTTTTTAATGAAACAAATGCCTTTTTGAAGGGAAAAAAATCCCGCTTGAATTAATTTAACACCTAATATAATTCTTAACTTTTTATAATTATAAAACTTATGTATTTAATTAATTTAAGTTTCATTGCAGTATTTTAAATACAACCGGTTAATTTAAAATAAAACAAATTCCTTGCTTAATCTATTCTAAATTATTAACAAACAGTTTCAGAATGCCTGTTTTTCGATAAATAAATGTAGTATATTTTTCTTTATTAAATTAAAACCACTATTTAAAAACTTGCATTCATTTAATTTTGTAAATTGGATATAAATTATTTTATTTAGAACACACAAACTATTGTCATGTCATAATAAAAATAATAAAGTAATTCTTATTTCAAGTTGAAAATTTAAAATAATTTATATTACATAATCCTTTTATCTGCTATTTTTAATAAAAAAACACTGTTTTTCTAGTATGTATAATATAAGTTCTCAAATTTTTAAGCTTAGCGCTTTTTTTTTATCCACATAAAAAAAAAAATTAAAACAGAAATTATGTTGCATTCAAAATGACATTTTTGCTAAGTTTACTAAATGTCAAAAATATTTTGATAACTTTCAAAAAAAAAAATTTGTATTACAAAAAAAAATCATGCTAAAATGAAAATATGTAATAAAATGTGGTTTGCAATAAAAGAATTTAATTCATTATAAAGTGCTTTGAAATTGAAAGATGGTTAAAATATAGTTGGCAGTGAAAATGATAAAGGCAATATTAATAAATTTGTGGTTGGTCGAAATTAAAGCTTTTATAAACATGCAAAACAAATATAACCAGAATAAGGGGAAAAAATGTTCTTTAATTTATGCTTGGATGTAGAAATAGAAACACCCAAATAGTATTCAGCATGCAAAAGACTATTAATGCCTGACACAGAGCAAATAAGAGAAATGTTATTTAAAAGTAAAAAAGAATGTTAGTACAGTAAGCTCTCTTTAATTTGGCACAATCGAGACCACGGCTATGCAAGATGAAAACTTTTGCTGGAATATTTAGCATAACTCATAAAATTTTTTGAAAAATTAAATTCTGAACCCGTGTAGAATGTATAAATATATGATGAATGCTAGCGACATTAGGTCGCCATCTGGCAGTCAAGGTCAACAAATGCCCAAATCCATACAATAGCAAAGATTTGATGGGTGCCAGATTGCATAATGTGTCAATTTTTTTAATGTCAGATTACAGAGAAGTTACTGTACTGCTATAGAAGAATTTCCCCAAATTTACTGTTTATGATATTTTATACAAACAATTAAGGTTAACAGCCCATAAAATTTAATTACTACAAGCTGCAAAACCAGATGATACTGCATATCGAAGATAAAATTTCAAATTATTCTGTGAAGAATCCACATTGCATTTATCTGTAGAGGTTAATTGCCACAACGAAGACTTAAAACATTATGGCCAAGCATGAATAACATGGCAACTAAGCTAAATGTTCTATGTTATACGAGTTTATTTTATACAGTGCAATCTGACCATACTTTGAGAAGTTTATCAGGAGTTTCTTAATTAGTTGGAACTCAATTGGAACATTTCCAGTGGATTGTTTCATTGTACTAGACATGTGAATAAGTGTTCCTAGAACAATGGATTGGTTCCAATACCTGTACTTCCTTGAATACTGGACAGAACTCCCATAAGATTTTTTTTTCTTTTTAGAATTATGTAAAAGTTTATTACATAACTTGCTTTTGAAGTGTTTTAAAACAAAGAATTAATTTTAGGACCTAACCGAATAGTAAACAGCTCTTGCACACGGAATCAGTTACAGATCATTCTCTGGCTATGTAATAAAAAAAAAAACAGTGTGTATGTGGTGGAAAAACCTTTGATTTACTGGTTTTTTTCAATGGATCATTTTCATTAATGTATAATTAAATTTTATAATGAATTTTGGTTAAATATCAACTTTTCTAGATACCAGTTTCATTTTAAAATCAAAACATAATTAATTTCTTACAACTAAAAATAAAATACAAACTTTTCTCCTATGGATTGATGATTTTTTTTATTCATACATTTTTAAAGAAGAATATCAACAGAAAATTATTTCAAAACATTTAAAATTTCAAAGATAATAATGTATGAACTATTTAACTAATTATAATTAAATGCATTTTTAATGCAATTATCAATTTGTATATTTTTTAGAATGATTCCATTTCTTATAATTACAAACGTTATGAAAATAAATACCTTTTTATAATTGAATCCATTTGCTGGCATCTTGAATAACTAATTATGAAAAAACACATTACATGGAGGGGGAGAACAGAACAATGTACAGTACCATAAAATTTAAATCCTTCTTGCATTTTCTGAAATCTCAACTAATTTTTAAATTTAAAAAAAAAAAAAAAAAAAAAAAAAAAAAAACCCATTTAATTAAGGAATGCAATTCTGATATATAAATGAAAATATAAAATATTTATCCTTTTTTCTAAAAGTAGTTTATTTTAATGATACAATCACAAAATAGATTACTCAAAATTATTTTTGTAATAGATAATTTTTTTTTAACAGAACAGAACTTACACAACCAAGAGCCATTTTTCTTTAAATGATTTTTTTATATATTATGTGTATTGTGAAAATAAATATACCCAAAAATATGCTAATTATTATAAAAATTTAGAAAAAAAATAACAGCAAAATAAAAAGTTTTATCCTTATAATACAAAATAACAAAATTAAAGGGGAAAAAAATATACAATTTGTAAATTAAAATATTTTTCATAAGAAATAAAAAAAAGGAAATGTTTAATATCCTTTGAACCAACTTTTATTATGAATTTTATGATTGTGATGTGAACTACAACAAACAATTTACATTTTAATTTACAATATTTACATAATATACAAAAAAAAATGCCAAAAAAGAAGGATCTGGCATTAAAAAAAAAAAAAAAAGAATACAAATTTTTTAATAAGTATAATTAAACTGAATTAATAGTTTATAATCTCAATATAGGATGCTTTGTAACATTGATTGTGCACAAATGATTGCATGGTTTTTGTAGAGCATTTGTGAGCTTAACACAAAAAAGTAATGAGGGGAAAAAAAAAAAAAAAAAAAATTGAAGATATTAATTAGATCATTTAATCAGTTCAAAAATTCACTTTTCGTTCCCTTTTATTTAATGGTAAAATTTAATGTTATAAAAAATGAATATTCATATTTGATAAGCAATTAAAAAATTTAAAATCCAAGACATCTGCTTAATAATAATCAAAATTAAAGAAATATTTTCAGCAACTCGTAGTAATAACTAAAAAAAAAAAAAAAAAACTTGCAACATTGCAATACTGGTAACTAAGTTTCGTAAAATAAAACACATTGAAATTTTGAGAATGAACTAAAACTGTATCATTTTGGCACAGTAAACTGATACACAATGTTAACAAATAAGCTCCTATTATATAGGAATATAATATGTTAGGAAAATAACACTGAATTACTTATTTATAAACTTTATATTCTAAGTTAAAAACAAAAACTCCCCATGAGAAATGAATCAAACTATATTCGTTTAAATTTCACATATAATACCCAGGACAAAAATAATTCCAAGTGGCTTAACTATTAATATATATGAAAAAAAATCACCGATGCAAAAACAATTGGGGATTAAAATTCTATCACAGATATGCAAACAAACCTGTATTACAGATAAACACACAAACATATACACACCTAAATGAGTAAAACTTTAAATGGTTTAATACAGTAACCTCTCTAATCTGGCACATCCATGCTGGATTATCAAGCGTTAATACAGTTTTAAATGGGATATTCAAAGATAAAACGCTCTAGATAAAAATTTAAACATGGACACCACTAATGAGTTTGACATATGTATACACATTGCACATACACATGTTGTGTCCATTAAAGAGAGGCTATTGTAACAAGTAAGCCCTATTGGTACAATAACTAAAATATAAGTACACATTTTTTCATACATGATACATGTAACAAATGCAGCCTCTGATGATGAAATAAATAAGACTGAAAAAATATATATTGATGTATAATTATTGGGATTTAAAGCACCAGTTTTATTAAATATATTTGAATACAAACTAGGATTCTTTAATATTATAAACAGGACCAAATTGACACATTTACAAACAAAGTAAAATTTGAATACGTTAATGTAAGGGCATAAGCATAAATACTTTTACAGAGGTATAAAATTTGATAATTATAAGTCACTTTTGATCACTAGGTGAGGAAATTGTAATGTATCATCTGTTTATACTAATTTTTCATAAATGAAGAGCTATTTTAAATTCAAACAACTTGCTTGGAAATTATCTAACAATGAAATTATGGTTTGCTCTTGTATTTCAATTTTAAAAGGAACAAAAGGAAACCTGAATTCAGTTTTGTTTCATATAGAAAATTGAATATAAGTATTTAAAAATAGTTTTTTTTATTTTTTTTTATCATATATAAGGTATTGCACTTTTCACCCTAAATAAAAAAATAATTAAAATAACTACTTTAAATATTATGTCTTATTTAAATGAAAAACTGATTTAATGGGCATTATGGAAAACTGAAGGAATATCAGTTTACATTAGGCAAGAAAGTATTTTCTTGATAGAAACTTTAGAAAATAAATTTTTAATTCAGTTTACTGTTTAAAAAAAGAAATAAATACTCTATATAAATTTTAAATAATTTGATACTTCACTAGAAAAATTAAAATTTTTTTTTCATAAATATTTTTTCCCATATTTCTCAAGATATATAATACACAATAATTGATTTAATAAATAAAATAAAGGTATTTTAAATATCCAATTTTTTAACATAAAAATAATCATCTGTCTTAATACTTATATAGCTTCTTTTAAACGAAATAAAAGAATCACGGGGATTTCTAAATTAAAATTTTAAAAAATTAAAGAACCTTTTAGTACATATTTGTTTTTCCGAGAAAATGGATTGCTTTGAAGATAGGGGTAAATGAAGACATTTTCCCCCTTACATTTATAAATAAAAACTTTTAACCATCGCAATGCAAGCTAAAATAAGCTCACTTACAAAACTTCGGAAAACATAATTTGTTCGGATTAATCTTATAATACAGTCAGCATTCCATCCAAATTTTTAAAAATTATCATTATACTTGAAATTAATTCTACTAATTTAATTTTACATACAAACTGACATTAAACTATTCTTAAATAATAACAGAAATAAAAAAAGGTGAATGAATTGCCTTGCAAAACATTATTCTAGAAGAGTTTGAAGAATTTCAATATACAGTCCAACCGCAGATCGTGTGGGATAGGTAAACATTCGGTTTAATGGCAGAAACGAAATTAAATCAATTATTTGTTAGGGATTTAATCAGATACACACTGTGCAACTTTGCTACGAAAGAAAAAGTATTAGCACAGAATTTTTTTTCATAGTTTTTCTTTTAATGTAGTGTTATTTAAAATTTTAAGTATTAAACCCCTCCTAAATAACATTTCCTCCAATATGAAGTTGAGTTTTAATCTGTCCGACCTGGTCGCTTGTACATTTCCCACACGATTGGTGATTGGACTATATCATCATAAATATGTAGTATTTGATGTCATGGATAAAATTTATTACAAATAAAATCACAAATTGGAAAATTGAGTTGTTTTTCATAGTTCAGAAATCTTCATAAGTTTAGAAACTGTCCTAAAATTCTATTTTTTTTTTTTTTTTTTTTTTTTTACATAACAAATAACAAACAAGACCTTCAAAACAACCTTATTATATATTGTACCATTTTAAATGTCTATGATCTTAACATTCCGAAGCCCTTCCTAAAGAACGAAGAACTGTTTCACTAGCTGCAGAAGGTCAAGATATTTCACTTTTATGTACATAATCAATAATGATATAATGTTGAACCATGTTATTTGAGAGGATATACTATGAATTGTGGTGGATGAAAAGTTTTAGTATGTAAATTGAGAGTTGTGCCATACTGCAGCAGAAGCTTTTTTTTTTTTTCTCTTTTTCTTTTTCAAACACATGGTTATATATATACTTGTACAGATGTGGCAGTAAAATTCAAATTGCATGAAATGCATCCTAAAGAAAAAGCAGTCATTTAAAATACAGAATTTAGACATGTAATATACATTGTTTCTCAATTTAAACAATATCAACCCAAAAATTGACGATTTTGAAGCAATTTGTATATTGGGAATGATGCAAGTAGATCACCACTTTGCCCATTGTAAAATTCAGAACTAGAGATGAGGTGCATTATTAATGAGATTATTTGTAGAATTATTAATCAGCTTATTATTATTGCAAAATGAACTACATAGACCTGATCTAACCCATAATAAAAGATACTTAAAAAAGTAAATAAAGCAAAACATGAAACATTATCCATAAATAACAAAAATATTTTAAAACATAGCAACTTTAGCCACGATAGTTTTGAATATTTTTTTGCTTATTCTGAAAACTAGTATTTTTTTGGTTTAGATGATGTTTCAACCGAAGTGCAATTACATATTGTACAAATTTGAAAAATAGACCTTTATAAACGCTCCTTCCTTTTAATTTTTAAACACGAAGACATACCAGAACTTTAGTTATACCATTAATAATAAATATAACATAAATCATATTAATTTCAATGAATGGAAAATATAAAAAAATTAAAGAAACTTATAACAAAATTGTGAATGTCATTATCAAATACAAATGAACTTCTATTATAAAACATATAACTATATTTAATTTACAACTAAAATATCAATATTATAATAATGCAATGTTTTACAAAGATTAGATATTTTGTAACAAAGAATTAAAAACAATTTCTTAATACTTTTTTTTTATTTGTATACCACCCTAGAAGGAGATTGATTATTTCAATATTGTGGTACGTGCAATAGCAATAACTTTTGACTTTTATTTTACTGCAAATTTTATTTATAAAAGCTAAGATTTTTTTTAACATTATAGATAACAATATATTTCAAATGATTCAAAGGCTAAATATTTAAATAGTAATTTAAAAAAATTAATTTTATGTTGAAAAATTAAAAAAAATAAAAACCTACTTACAATTTACAATCCATGAAGATGTAAGTTGCGACTTAAGACTGATCTTGCATCACTAGTAAATCTGAGAGCGTCCAGCATTGGCAAAAGATTTAACAGAGCTGTATCACTTGCATCACAAAACCAAGATTTAATAGGAATTGCATTGTCTGAAAAACAAACAATGGAAGAACTGAGATAAAGCAATTAAAAAGTTTAAATACAGATAAAGAATCAATATTACAATGAGTGATAACAAAATTAACCTAGTGATAAACCTATTATTACAGTTACTCCTCTTTAATCCAGCATTTTATATTCTAGCCCCCATGGGGCCTTCACATGAATCTTTGTTGACTGCCAGATGGAGACACAACGCTGTTCGCATTTTTGCCTAGCCTTTACGATAACTGTTAGTTTGGGTTTCAATATAATGTTACATATTAAACCATGTACATGTTTTAAAAGTTTAAATTTTCATCTAGAATGCGTTATCTTTGATACCCCTCTTAAAACTATATTGATGCTCAATAATCCGCTAAGAGAGGTAATTGTAATAATTTGAAAATTAATTTATCAAAACATGCAAATTGATATAGGTTAAAATCTTTTATACAAATGAAATATCTAAGGGTGATTACCTTTATTGGCAATTTTTTTTAAAAGGACAGATTTTGTGCTAAAAATACATGTATGAGCAACAAATTCAATCTCCATGAAAGACTCCTATTGAGTCAAGGATCCCAGATTTACACTGATTTGTACAAGAGAAATTTAATTGAAGAAATACCACAATGCATTTGTTTTATTATATCCAGGTACCTGATCTCACAAATAGATTTGAAAAAGGTACTCATCAGATAAACAATGGCCAATTTTTAATCATGAATTACAGTAAATGCTTCTATGCAGACTAATGAACACAATATTTTTAATGAATTTTTTTTTTAAATTTAATAAATAGCATTAATTATACTTTTGTACTCTATCAAACATAATTATCATATTACTTTTTTTATTACTCATATTAATGATGTCTGTTCATTTTCCCAACAATGGCCTCTCAGAGAAACTTCAAGCAATAGTCACTTTTGATGAGTAAGGCCACAGTTAGTTGTTACTTTAAGAAATCTCACTACGTTTATCCAAGACAGAAAATATGAATAAACAGGTAACTATATTACTTAAATAATAAATGAATTTTATTATAATACTGACATTTCTGAGATAGCAGATTAAGATTTTATGCATGAATACGTTTAAAGCATGCAAAATAACTAATGCTATTTTGACAAAAAGAAACTGTAAATTTAAAATATAGAAATTAGAAAGCAAAAGCAAAATCTTTTAATACATGAAATTAATATAACATTTATATCAACTAATGTAGATGATTTTATAAAATCACTATACACAGAATATTAATTTATTATAAAAATATAGATTTCAGTTTAAAATTCCATTTTTATAGATGACTCTCCCAATATTTTTTCAGTTTTAGCTATGAAAGTCTTTGAGGGTTAAATTTTAGAAATTAAACAGAAATTTATTTTTAAAAAAAATTAAAAATTTTCAAATAGTCTTGATTTTTTATAAAAATTCAACATAATAGATTTTAGGAATCTTTACCTTTTCTTAATAAATTATTTACTTCATTTCATGGATATAATTTAGTTAAGGCCTTTCAAGCCTTCTGCTGTACTATTTTTTTTTGTATAAGATCATAAATTTTAAAATAAATATACTCAACTTTAGTTCTAAAATAAAATAAAATAGAAACCCCATTATTGTAATAATTAGTAAATGGAAAACAGAAGCATTTAATATTAAATTTACAAAAAGCCACTTAAACTACCATAGATTAATATATCAGCAACATTTTTCATAAGGGGAAGGTGTAACCCCCTCAAACTCCACCCTATATAAATACAAATATTAAATATTGGAAAAAAATAACAATTTTATAGGACATTCAAATTAAGAGGCTTTTAAACAAATTTGTATTTTAACGAAACATTCTTAAAGAATATATTTCTCAAAATTACTGAAAATTAGTTAAGGTAATAAATTACAATAGCAAAATTTATAAGTATATATACACACATATATATAAAGAGCAAATTGTACATACCAGGATATGCTCTATATGCTCCAGGAGAATTATCGAGGATAAAAATACTGGAGAGGTCTTGAGTGATGGCAGAGAGATCTTTGTTAAAACTTCCATATCGTACACAACAGTGCTGTTAAGAAAGGCATTAATAAAATATATATTTTTTAATAATACAAAGTGAATCAAATTTAAAATGTTGAATGAGAATACCAAAATTAATAAGATTAAAAAACAACTGCAAATCAGTTTCTCACAAAATACATTAAACCTATTTTTAATAACTATTTATGAATAGGTAGTTTTTAATTCATAGCATTTTTATTTATAATGAAAAATTATGAACATGTTAATTTAACTGCCGCTTTTTAAAATTTAACTTTGCCAAATTTATACATATAACAAAGTGTTTTTAGATAGATATTGCAACATCCCATTTAGTAAATAATATGGAGCCTTTCAGTATTTAGTAGTAGCCATTTATAGTTCAATACTGAGAGCATAAAAAATTGGTAATCAGACGGAGTTAGAAAGAGCAGCATCATAGGAGAGGAATTATAATAAAAATAATTTTAATTTGTATTCATTAAAATTTTACATTACACAATATTAAATAATTAAAATAGAATATAATTATAATATTTTGTGATGCATATATATAGCTAGCACCTATAACAAGTCATTGAATCGTTTGTTTCTACCATTACACTGGATGTTGACTATTTCACATAACCTGTGGTTGCACTATAAATTTGAATAACCTAAATTATTGCATTGCATTATGTGATTATACCAAACATCAATAATTTTAATTTCCTCTACTACAATTTTAGTATTTATAGAAATTAATTTTATCTATAAAGAGAAGCAATACTTACTGACAATAACTACAATAGAAAGGAAAAAATATGCCACTGGAAATTTACATTTACTTATTAATGAATCTATCTGGTACGAAAATATCATTTATTGATAAAAAAAATTTAATTTAATTAACTAATTACTTGTTAAAACATTTATAGAAAGAAAAAAAATCATTTTTATACATTCATTAGCAGTCTTACAAGTCCTTATGAATTGTTATAGAGATTTTATTGGTCGTTGCATATATCTTTACATATATTTGTAGAAAATAAAGATCTTATCATACAGCAACATGAAACCGCTTTAAGGGCTAAAAGCAGAATCATAGTGAATAAAATTTTTACACAGCAAAAAATGATTTTAAAATAAAGCTAAAATTCAAGTACCAAAAGAAAAAAAACTATTAAGTATTACAACAAAATATCTATATACTTGTCTGTAATATCTTTTGTTAAGTATTCCACGATTGTTGTCTAATTTATCAGCAACTGCTGCACCATAAATTTCCATACTTGCAGTAAAAATGACTAAGTCATACCACTTGCTGACCTAAAAATATTGATTACATTGAAATTTATTAAAAGTAAAATTTACACCAAACATTGTTTAAATTATATATTGTAATAAAATCAAAAGGCTGTCATGATAATTGTAATAAGTACATCACAGTAAAAGTGTTAAAAAACGAGGAAAAGACTATACATTACTATACATAACCAATGATAGGAGAAACTGATCATAAAAAGTTTACAAGAATAATAAAAAAAAATAAAAATTTTAAATTCTTTATTTTTCCCCCTTTAAAGAATAAGAAATTTGAACAAACCAGAAGTATTCATTGCTTAAAATCATCTTAATAAGACCTTCTCTTTATTGTAATGAGCAAAGAGCTTAGATTCTAATACAAACTAATTGAAAGGTACTTTTCTATCAATGGAGTGCCACTTTATGGCAAATATAAAATGGCAGTCAAATCATGGTCACAGCAAAATGTAAAATCCTTATCCCACTTAAGTAAAATATTGAAAAATAACATTACAACTAAAAGTATATCAAAATTAATATAAATAACTTTATCCCATTAAAAATTAAATATTTCATGTTATATTTATTTCACATCAAAACAAAGAATATTCTTACTTATGTAAAATAGTATGAATTATGTTTCATTTCAAATGAAAATAATACATTGAAAACATTATATAGATACATAAAAGAAAATTTTAATTGATTAGTAAGTTTTTTTTTCTTAAAGAATTAATAATGTTTAAATTAAACTTAAGTAAAAAATAATCATAAAATATATTTTACCATATCTAAAAAAAAATCCACATGTGGCCTTTTATGTACAAAAAATCGTACAGGATGACGATCTATAGTAACCTAAAGAAGAGAAGAAAAAAATTCATTGTGAATAAATTTTTTTTTACATTTTAATATTTTTATTTTAATCACTTAATACCTAGAAATTAATTTAACCCACCTGCATTATGATTTATGACAATTCGTCTTGGAATGATTAACTTTAATTTATTCAATTTACTCATATGCATAACATTGGGTTTGTATATATTTAAGAGTTGACATTAATTATCAGCATGGTATAACCCAACGATGTATTGCATGGAAAGGTAAACATCAGGTTAAATGGTGGAGACAAATTGATTACTTGGGGTGGGGGTGCTAGTCAGAAAGACACTATGTAAGGCAGCTTTTAAAGAAAGAAGTATAACATTGGAATTTTATTTAGTGATGAATGTTTTCATCTAGTTTTTCTTTTCATATAGTGTCATTTAAAAATTTAGTTATTGAAAATTAAAATTCTTTTCATTTGTAATTAAAATCTCTCCTAAATGACATTTCCTCCCCACATTGCAGCTCTTTTGGAATCTGACTTGGCCACTTACCGATTTTCTACACAATTGGCGGTCAGACTACACCTTTCTACATTTTGCAATAGCTTTTAGTATATTTATCCGTTTACTTCCAATCTTTACAGATTTCAATAATAATTTTGTTACTAACAAACAATCAATACATCAAATTTATCTAATTTCAGTTTTATATTTTATTGTAATAGAAAATTTTTTATGTCTAGTGACAGAAATAGTAATGCATATATAAAAAAAAATTTATAATTTATTAAATAAAAATCATTCAAAGTTGTGGTGGCTAACTATAACTCCAATGTAAAGAACACCATTTATTATAAAACAAAATTAACTGACTTGATATTTTAAATTTTATCAAAAATTTTCCAAATTCTTAACAAAACAGAAAAAATTGATTGTTTTTACCATGATATTAACAAAATGCTAAATCATCTTATATTAGTGGATGATTTTTTTTAAATATAAATTTCCAGTTAAAATTCAAACCGTTAAAAAAAAAAATCAAAAAAGTTACGATATAGATAAAAGATTCAAATCATATCAAATGGTAAAATTTTTAAAAATACAATTAATTTTGCTGCATGAGGAAAGATGAATAGAAAGAAATGATTTATTTTGCTTAGGAAATTAAAATAGATAGACTGTATAAGAAACATTTCAAAAATAGATTTCATGATAGAAATATAGGATTTTCTTTTCTATAAGTGCATTAGTCAGAAATAAATGAATGTTAAATTGGATCATCTTATTTATTTTTACAAAATACGATTATATATATCAATTAATAATAAGAAACAAAATAAAAGATATGAAAATTTATAATTGTAAAAATAAACAGATAACAAAACATTTCAAAAGCAGAAGTTTAGTTTTCTAAATATAGAATATAATTTTCTAATCTTAACATACACTAATTCAAATAATAAATAATTATACAAGTTGGACTTTAAAAATTTAAACAGCTTTTATCCAGAACTTTTTACAACCTTAATTTTAAAACAAATTCTCACCAAAATTTATTTTTACATCAAACCTACTAATTCTAAAGATATACATAAATCTACATTAGATGTAGAAAAATAAAATATTTGATTAATGAATCTTTTGAATAAAATAAAAAAGCATCATACTTTTAAAACAAAATCTGGTGGTGTACCAGGTTTAACCATCTGTCTGATAACGCCATCATGATGAGAATGAATCAGCGTTTCATCAAGATCCAAGACTAGAATCTTACGTTTCACCAGACCTATTAAAAATATATTTCTAATTAGAAGAACAAGATACCTTTAAATTTTTCTACCAGACCTATTACAAAAAAAATATATTTCTAATTAAAAAAAAATGCAAAGAACAAGATACCTTTAAATTTATTACTACAAATAAGCAACTTGACAATCACAATTTAAAGTATAATACTAGTTTCAGTTTAAAATATTAACAATCATAATGTGGTCCAAGACTATGAACAAATTAGATCAATATACATACAGATTTGATCTAGTTTCAATCACTTAAAATAATATTTTTTTTTTTTAAATCTTGGTTATTGATTCTGCTATAAATAAAAAACAAGTATCGTGTTTTTTTTTTTTTTTTTTTTTTACTTTCAAATAATTTTATAAATAAAGCATAACTTAAAATAGTTTGATGAATACTAATGCAAATTCTTCCTGTTTGTGTCCAGTACCAGAGGGAAGGGAAGATTTTGCAGAGGACAAAACGGGATTTTCAATTTATTTTTCTATCTGTATTATTACTTGCATGGAGAAAGGAAGCATTCCGTTTTCATTGTAAAACATGTCTGGCTCATTTTTTTTTTTATTATTATTTAAAAACCTAATTACTCAACATAATAACTAATAAATCTCACAGCAGAATTTCTGCAAATGCATTTTTCTTCTAATACACACACAAAATAAACAGACATCCTTTTCACACTTTGAGCAAAATCAATAACAGAAAATTGTCAGGCAAACAAAAGAAATATCTAGATGTATATATAATTAGGGAAAAAAAAAAAAAAAAAAAAATTGCATCTAATAAAAGGAAAATTACTTTATTGCAAAATAAATCCATACAAACTTTCCTTCAAGAAAAGTAATACCTGCATAATTTTTTAAGAAGTAATGGGAGGATAAAAAAAAAAAAAATCAATGAAGTGTACAGAAGTTACAAAAGTTGATTGAAATAATAATGGAGTGTTAGAAGACCCCTTTTTTTTAAAGATAAAGTTTGAAAGCTTTTAAAAATATAACATAAATTTAAGGAGAGAAAAAAAAGAAAGGAGTTTGTTCTTTTGAGAATAATAAATATATAATATATTAGAAAGTTCTAATAATGACAAGAATTCAAGAAACTACTTAGTTACAAAATTAATAAATCAGAACTGACATTTAAAAAGTTATGACTTTATATAAGGAAACCATTTTTGACAAGATTCTATACAAAAAACCTCCAGAAAAATTGTTTTACCATCAAACTTCAGATTCAAAAACAAACGGATTAAAAGCTCAAATGCTTTCAAATCTGAACTCTATTAAATGTTAGAATCAAACTGTAGTCACTGAAATTTTGGTTAAAATTTGAAAAAATTCAGATGCATGCAATTTATAAAGGGCATAAATGTAATTCTGTTTCAACATTAATATAACATACTAAACGAAATTTGTAACATTTAATAAAATTCCAAATAGTTTAAAAATTTTTAATATATAAGATATGGAAATTAAACAAGCAAAATATGGAAATGCTTTTGAAATTGGCCACATTATTTTAATATTCCTCATAATTAGTTATAACCATTATTAAAAATCCTTAAGTCTTAGATTTAACTAGTATTAACAACCGAACATAAACTTGATATAATAAATATATTCCTCTTTTTAAAAATTAATTAATGTAACTAATGCTTTGGCAATCATTTCATTAATTTTTTAAAAAATTAAACCGAAATTTGTTTATATTTTGTGACAAGATTAATTACTTATTTTTCTTTAAGACATTAAGCAAAAGAAAGCAGAACTTGCTGTTAGTTCTAAAAAACATCAAGATTCATTACATTATGATTGGCACCTTTTTTATATTTGGTCAAATGTGATTATCAGAAAAGTATCTTTAATTTTTTTTTTTTTTTTTTTTCAAATTCATAATTATTTTCTTAAAATTGTTTAAAAGACAAGCATGAATTCAAATAATGCATTAATATATTTTGACGAAGATGCAGTTAAAATATTTTTATTTCAAGATGATTATATCTGATTAAAAATTTCATATCTTTTAGGTATCAGAACATGCATTCAGTTTATAATGAATTATTTATAAAAATTAGTTTTGTGATTCACTTTAAATCTAATTATTGCTTGAGTTAGAATCATTCAGGTGTTTACATTTTATATTATAAAATCAGATTTTTTAAAATTGTGTGAAATATGAAATTTAACTGCAATTTCATAACAAATAGATTAAAGCCAACTTTAAAACTTAAAATTCAGAAGATTACAAGTATGAATTGATCTATGAATATTAACAATAGTAAATAATGATATTGCAATCCAAAATATATAAAGAGCAAAGCTACTAATTACTTAAGAAATACAAGAAAGTTTATACTTATTTATATGTTTATGCTTATAAGTACTTACTTAATCGGTGTTTAGATAGTGGAGAAAGAGGTAAAACATCATACTTTACAGTTTGATGTTGAATTATCTGAAACAGAATATATATTTTCATAATCATAACAAAAAAAAATATAGATTAAAATCTTGAGATTTTCCAAGACTAAAATATTTTTTTTTCCATACACTATTATTTTATAATTACATTTCATTGGATGCATTTTTAAAGATAATAAAATACCATATTTCTGATAAAAAATACTTTATTCTATTTTTGAATAAATTTTAAATTACAGAAAATTATAAATTTTTAATATACCAAATTTTAAGCATATATCAAACTAATTCATTGTAATTAACAAGTTCATATTTTTAATAAAAAATATATAACTGCCAAATAGTATTTGATTTTTTCCCTTCAATATATATATTTTATTATTTCAAAATTTCTGTATGTATTTTTTGTAAAATTTTATTATTTTGTACATTTAATTAAATTATTAACTGTAAATAATGCTACTTAAGCTTTTAATTATCATTAGATCACCCCAATTTGCTAAAGCTTGTTTTAAAATTGTTAGGCTCATTGAAATAATTTATAATTATAATCTAAATTAATATTTACATATATTAATACTGGCATTTATTCAATTGTCTAATTATAATCTTTTTGATAATGCTTATTTAAGGAAGTTTCAAACTGAATTTGCTAATTTAAAATTTTTTCAATATTTTTTTACTGAAGTAATACAAAATTAAAATAATACATTATTAGACAGGTAATTAAATCGAGGAAAATAGCAAATATATTTAATTACAACAGATAATAATTCTGTAATCAAGTTGACATCTATTGTAATTATGTATTATTATTCTATAATTGTATTAACAATTAGTGTCTTTTTTAAGTTATTAAATTATAATTTCAAAAATTTATTTGTTTTTACATATTTTTTATGCATAAATTTTATTGATAACTTTTTTTATTATTAACTATATATTTGTTTACAAGAAACGGATCATTCATATTTATACAACAAAAAGTAATAATTTTATAACTTAATATTAGCAAAAAATAAAATTGAAACACAATATGCATATAATAATACCAAATATACTTACATACAATACATCATTTTAGAAATACAATGTGGGATCTTATACAAGAAATTTATATACTGCAACTTAGAAATAGTTAATACATATAAAAAAAAAAAAATTGCTGAACATTTAAAGAATTATCTATATTTAAAATAATAAAAGTCATAGCAATATTTACAATTCATATATTTTTTTAAATTCAGTAACAGAAAAACATTTAGAAAAATCCATTACTACTATCATCAATAAAAAACACTTAAAATTATAACAACTAAGAACTATTTAAAATATTTCCTTAAATTTTAGCATAGCTAGTATAAAATATATATGTTTTAAGTTAAAATTTTAATTCAACTAAATTAAAAAAAAAAGCGTGTTAAAATTTGAAAAAAAAAAAAAAAAATACTTGCGCATAGCAATGAAAAATACAAGTGTTCAAAATATGTTTTAAGGATAAATAAATACGACAGAATGAGTTTAAGAAATAAAGCTTGGATGACAAAATAACGGAATATAAATTCGAAACCAAAACCATACGCTATGTGTATGTAAAATAAAATACTTGTTCTTAGGCTTACCGTTCTTAACTGCTTCCGAACAACAAAACAAATAAAATTCCATATTTTAGAAGCGAATAAAACAAAAGCACGTATGCCCATTTGTAACTGCTTCAACATTTGTAAACAAATGTTAAAACAGGCTGGATAAAATTCCAAACTTTGGAGTCAATTATAAAAACACAGCTAAACAGCTAAACATCACTTCTCATCGAATATTACTATGAACCGCCATGAGATGGGGAAAAAATGGTCACAGTTAAAGTAAGTTAAACCTCTCCAACAGTAAACTGAACGAATGATAAAATAAAAATGAATTGATGTAAATTTTTTTTTTCCATAAATGTGTAAGAATAACTTTAAAACAAAAATTATTTTTTTAAATTTTTCCCATTAAGTTTTTATAAAACAAAAGATTTTGAAACTAAATCTCCTTATAAGGTAAGATATCAAAGTTAAACGTCAAAGTAACTACGAAATTAATAGAGTACTGAAGAAACTCAGGTCATTTTTTAGAAATGAATTAAACTTGCATTCTTAAAAGAGCACTCTAAGCTATCATTTAAAGATAATATAATTAGTTGTAGTGATCAATTTAGGTTGCATCTTGATTCAAATTTGAAATCTGAGATTTATGATTTCATTTGAAAATGTTGATTGTGTCAATCCTATCAACAAAACAGTGAAATAGAATCTGAATCAGAATGTCTTAACCCTTTTGTTTCACGGCTCTAATTTTCAAAATAATATTATTAAATGATAAAAAAAAAAAATTTTATGTATAAAACAATTAATATAAAATGCGACACAATATTAATTTCTACATAATATACAGGATGCATGAGTAATTTTTTGGGGTGGGGAATCACATATATAATAAATACTACCCTAATTTACCTCAGATATTCATATGAAAAATATTTTATTTAATTATAGGTCACTTAAAATAAAGATGTTGTTAAGATTTTTGCTCTTTATTTTTAGGTCACGAACCTCCTGAATGCAGCCCACGCATTTTTAAGGACTACGGTGTATTCTGGAAGGATACAAAACGTTAATGGTGTACAAAACGGAATGGAATTTTCTATAAAACATTCTTAAATTTAGATATTCATTAAAAATTCTTTTATTTGAAATGTATTCTATCAATTATGATAAGTACGAAATGTATTCTATCAATACGTAAGCAAATAAAAATTAATTTTTAATAAATATATTTATATATGTGTGGATGGTTTTAAAAGTACCAAATTGGTGTTTGAGGTACAGCGAGTATAGCGTTCAGAAGACCTTAGGTTTTAATTCATAAACTGCATTAGTTGCAGTCACTCATTTCAAAAATGAGGACACTTGATAATGATTGTTCCAGTGCTTGTAGTCGTTTCGAATCTCAAGTATGGTTTTTTCCATATAGCATGCAAATATGGAATAACTATACATAAATGTCTTCGCGGAATACAATGCCCTCCCATCAATGGACATATACTTTATATGTATAATTCTTCTGTGCATGTGTTTGTCACTGAATTCCTCCTAAATGGCTGGACCGATTTTGATGAAATTTTTTGTGTGTATTTGAGTGGTCCCTGCATGGCTTAGATTTACAATTGGACCCTGTAGGTTGCGCTGCTACCGACATATCATTATATATATAATTCTTCTGTACATGCGTTTGTCACTGAACTCCTTCTGAACGGTTTGAAAGATTTTGATGAAATTTTTTGTGTGTGTTTGACAAAACATGGAGAATTTTTTTTTTTTGCTATTCTCTTTGTTTTAAGTCGCCACTAGAAGGTGCTGAAGCATATCAACTTCTATACCCTTCAACCCATTGCTATGAAAATGGGTAATAATATGTATTTGAGTATGGAAACTAGGTTTGCGTTATCCATTTATTGTTATGCCGGCAGGGGTCTGATGGCCGAGTGGCTAGCGCTCTGGCACTCGGTACCACAGGTTATCGGGTTCAAATCCCGCCGTTGCCATGGTGTTTGTAGTGGTTCTGAATCCACTTTAAACCGTAGGTCCCGGTCCTAATAGGACCGTAGAGCGCTGTGGGGCATTGTTACTCCGCGTCCGTGGCTTATCTTCAAGTTGCACTCGCCCTCTGGGTAGTGCAAAGTGAGTAATGTCAGACCAGCCCTTATGGCATAAAAAGATCACAGTCTATTTGCCCGCTGTGTTAGAAAAATAAAGTTATGCCACCAGATGGTACTGCATCATTTCATCTTATATACCGTTCAAACGATATCCATGAAAATTAATATGCACATATATTGGAACATGGAGAATATATTCGAGATATGTAATTTTCTACAAAGAATTTATTTTGGCTGGACAAAGTATACCTGGTTCTGCTATTATATATATATATATATATATATATATATATTTCTTACTAATGCAGCTGGCAAACACTTAGACATGGACGTCTTGGATGCCTTAAGGCAAGCGCTGCACAGACGTACTCACTTTGCATTACCCAGGGGGCGAGTGTAACTTGAAGAGAAGCCATGGACGCGGAGTAACAATGCCCCCGCAACGCTCTTATTAGGACCGGGACCTACGGTTTAAAGTGGATTCCGAACCCCTACACACATCTATGGCACCACCGGGACTTGAACCCGAAACCTGTGGTACCGAGCGTCAGAGCGCTAGCCATTCGGCCATGCAGGCCCTATTATATATATGTTTCATATATATATATATACATATATATGTTTCATATATATATATATGCAAGTATATGTGTATAATCAGTAAGTATTTCAAATACTGAATGAAATGTGAAACATTTACAATAATAAGAAAATAAGTTCTTGATACATAAAATTTGAATCTTTTCATTTTAATGTAAATAAAATTAACCAAAAGCTTTAAAAAATATATATGCAAATGAAATTTTAATAGCATTAATTACGAATTGTTTTTCCTACGACAAAAATTACTCATAGCAGCTGCTTCAAACTTTCTCATAGCATGCGAAAATGAAGGATGGAGCTTATTTCTATCTTTCTTTACAGCTTAACGATGGTAATTGGATTGAGTCCAACACTTCATAAAGCAGCTACTGTTCCAGCCTAAACATAGTAAACAAATGCGAATAAATCTTTTTCTGGATGGGGAGGTATTCGCTCTTGACTTAAATATTAGATTAGCTCAAATATTCACGAAATTTTAAAACAGGTATCGAAATTTAAAAATTGTTTTTAGCAAAAAGACATGCTAATAAAAACAAATTTCTAAAAAAAGAGATTAAAAATTAAAATTATCTTTATAAATGAAATGTTGCATTTATGCTTAATAATTAGAAAATTAATTAACTAATTATTATTATTCGTATTAATGTAATAATTACATTAATATGAATAATAGTTGTTTGTAGGGGTTGTAATCCAGTTTAAACCGTAGGTCCCGGTCTAATGGGATAGTAGAGCGTTGCGGAGGTATTGTTACTCGCTTCGTAGTATATATTCAAGCTACACGGGGTCCCTAGGTAGTGCTAAATGAGTAACTGCCGTGCAGCCCTTGCTTATGGCCTAAAGATTAACTGTCATTGTATTGCCAGCTGCCTTAGAACAGCAACAGTATATATTTGAATAATTCATCATCGTGTTTTCAAAATTTTTATCTTTGTTTTAAAAAATATATAAATGAAAACAGTTATTTTTATTTTAAAACATTTTTCTAGATAAAAATGATAAATTTTGTTTGCAATTTCTATTGCATATGTTTTCAAAATTAAGTGCTTTCATATATACTGTCTATTTTCTAGAAAAGTACGGGGAAAAAAAGTGAAAAGTAATGGTAATAATATCTGAATCTCTGGTATTGAATATGTAAGCTTATACATTCATGCGGCTGATGCTCGTTGGTTAATTTTTTTTAAGTTTCTTTCACGAGCTATTAGTTTATTTTTAAAATTTCTTTCATAAGTTTTTTGTACATAATATTTATTTAAATTTCTTTCAAGAGCTAATAATTATATATTTAAAAAATTAAATAATGAAAAATTGTTCTAAAAGACCATCTGATGGAAACGAACACAATTTTTATTCGAAAGTAAAATTGAGATTTTTCAAGAAAAGAAAATCGTTTGGAATTCTATAGTTTTTTTTTTTTTTTTTTTTTTTTCATTTTTTAAGATTGCTGTTATGCGTTTTGTTCTTACATTTAATTCTAAATTTTATGGGTAACCTGTATATCGGTATAACAATTAACATTTTTTAATTTGATTTTTATAATATTAATAATTATAATAATAATTATTATTTTTGCACAATTCGATGAAATTCCAAATCAAACAGTTAACAGTTAAAATGAGTAACTTTCTCAGTAATGAAGTGAAGTCAGTAAGAAATGCCCTAGTGTAGTTGAATGTCAAACATTTTTTATTTATTTGTTATTAACTTTTGATGTCCGTAAACTAAAAATTATGATACTTAAATGTTACATAACTTGGGTCCATCATATTTAACCCTTATTCCCTCATTCACAAACCAGCATTTTTTCAGTGTATAATTACCAAAAAAATTATTTCTTTTTTTCTGTTTCAGTTAATAAAAAAAAGAAAAAAATATTGATAGGAAATGTATCAGAATTTTTAATATTTTTAAATTTATATTTGTAAGGTTTTTACTCATTATAGAATAACAGTTAAAAAATTTGAACTATATTATAACAGTTTTCATAACAAAAATCTACATTATTTTAACTTTTTCATTGATTATTATTATAAATTTCGTCTATTGAATGACATCTATTTTTATGAACTTGCATTTTTTCCGATGTATTATTATCAAAAATTAATTCTTTTTCGCTATTTCAGTTAATAAAAGAAAGAAAAAAATCCATGGAAAAATATTGGTATGAAATTTATCCGGATTTTTAATATATTTAGATTTATAATTGCAAGTTTTTTACTAATCATAGAATAATAATTAAAAAAATAATAGTGAAAATTATTTTATAACTGTTTTCATAAAAAAAAATCGATATTTATTATTACAGATTTCTTTTCTTATATATAATAAATTTTATTTCTATGAAATGAGTTAGTCCCACTTTTTGAGAACTACAATTTGGATATAAACCAAATACATTTTATAATCTTAAATCTCTTATTTAAAATGAATAAATTAAAAATATCTAAATGAGTACTAATAAAAATGTTTCTTTTTTTTTTGTTTTGTTTTTTTTGTTTCTAAAGTTACTTGTAATTTCTTGTAATTTTAGGTTATAAGAAAATATTTTTAACAAGTCATTATTTTTATTATAATTATCATTCATTTTTTTGCACTTTTTTTACGCTTATTGAAAATTTGTTTCCCAATTTTTTTTGTTTGATTTGAATCGAAATTAAATAGCACCAATTAATTTTTAAATTCATAGTATCCATGTTCATTTATTTTTATTTTTCATTCTTGTTATGAAAACTCTGCAAAAATATTTCTTGCAGTTTTTATATGGCATCCACCTAAAGAATGTTTTCTGACGTCTTCTGTCAGAAAATATATGATCACGTAATGACACAAAATACTAGAAAGTATATGATGCGAGAAAATATATGCTGACATACTGATGTAATACGATACCAGAATAATATACCATCACAATAAAGCGTATAGAATTATGCTTAATGCTTTTTTTTATGTGTAATTCTTTAAATTATAATATCAAATATAGTTAGCCACTTTAAAAAATGAGTAATATAGGCGTGTAATGACTCGACCTATATTAGACCTATAACGGCTTCAAGAAGAGGACCACTTTCTGGTTCGTGGGAATACTAACATCATCTAGGTCGAGGTTGAAGTCGACTACAATTGCTAAAAGTAACTCGTTTCGTCTACTAGAATTAACTGCTAATTTTCGTCAATGTAGTAAGATTAAAAGTTACTTTAATATTTGCACAAGCCTAACAGGCTCGCTGTAAATGCTGATTTCGCAGTTATATATCCAAATCCAAATGTTTTTATCCAAATGTATATATGCTTCATTCATACTATGAGAAATTCATGTATACTCTATTTATTTAAAATATACAAAATATTTTTAAACAATATAGTTTTTTCAGGGATAAGGGAAAATGCATACAATAAAGTATAGATGGGAAATACATAAATTTTATGTACAATGTCCTTTTTATCTTAAAACAGAAATAAAAATGAATACAAAATTATGTTAAAATTTGCGTTCATAATTTATTGCGTGAATATAGTTGATTATCGATAACAAATAATGTAAATAAAAGATCATATTATTAATTTGAATTTAATTACATAAATAAGTCATTGCACAAAACAATTAATTGAAGAACTCTGTTCAGAATGCCAATCAGTGATTCCATTATTGTGACTTCTCAATCTCCAGTCATCATTTCCATAAACTCTGTAAGGATAAAATGAAGTAATTACGTATCTCATATTACGTAAAAATGTGGATATCTCATAATATAATAACATGAATATATATATATATATATAATATTCCCAGGTACTGACCAATTAAACATGTTAATATTAAGACTTAATTTTTATAACTTAAACAGATGTTCGCCAAATAAGTTTCCCCAACTCAATTTTTTTGCAACTTCATTGAGAAATTCTTATTTTTAGAAGAATTCATTTTATAAACAACCAAAAATGTGATATTATATTATCCATTGCCAGAAACTTGCTAACTTCGGAAACTGTATTTAATTTTAACTTTAAAGTCATCATCAATAGCACGACAACCCAGAGTGGGCCAAGCCTTTCCTTTGAAGAGATTTCCATGCATTCCTCTGAGTGACAAGGGCCCTCCAATTCTTAACCCCTAGTACAGCAAAATCCTTTTCAACTGCGTCTATCCATCGCAACCTAGGTCAGCCACTTCCTCTTGGTCCCTGTGGCTTTGCTAAAACGAGCCTTTTTACAGGGTTTAAATCCTTTATTCTAAATACATGAGCAGTCCAGTTTAATCTATTGATCTTAATGAATTTTATACTATCTGGGTCTTTATAGCATTTATAAATTTCTTCGTTGCACCCTCTTCTCCAACAATCACTTCCCTTATCACCTCCAAGAATATCCCTTAAAATCTTCCGCTCAAATGTACCCAAATGGGCCTCAGCAGATCTTGCCAAAGTACAAGTTTCAGAGTCATAGACCAAAATAGATCTAATAAGGATTTTATATTACGAGAATTTAGTTTTCTGTTTAAGAACTGTGATTTAAACAGATTTCTTAACCCAGAAACGGCCTTATTGGCCGACACAATTCTGTTTTTTACTCCAGGTAAAATATTATTTTTACAGTTAATTTCTGATCCTAAGTATTTAAAACTAAGTACAGATTCAAAAGTGTAAGTGCCTAAGGTAATATTGGATGTATCCTGACAAATATTTCCCGCGGAAAGCATATATTTCGTTTTGTGCTGATTTCTGTTTTCTCCTGATTTATGTTTAAATGCAAAGCCGTTGCAATCAATTCAAAAGCTCGAAAAGCTTCCTCTGAAGCTGCAAAAGATCTTGCAATGATTACTACATTGTCAGCGTAAGCTAAAATCTGAACAGACTTGAAACACTAAAATAAAAGGCAATATTGGATATAATATAGGATGGTAACATTGGATGTATGCTGACAAATATTTCTTGAGGAAAGCCTATATTTCGTTTCCTCCTGGTTTATGTTTAAATGCAAAGCCGTTGCAATCAATTCAAAAGCTCGAAAAGCTTCTTCCAAAGCTACAAAAGATTTTGCAATGATTACTACATCATCAGCATAAGCTAAAATCTGAACAGACTTGAAACTGTAAAATAAAATAATGTATTATTAATTAATTACTGTAAAATAATGTATTTTAAAACTTAAACGTGTGTCTTTATGATTCCACAAATATGTTCTGCTATAAGTACGAAAGCAAACAGCAAATAGCAATAGCAACATATAGCAACTACACAGTCCAGTCCCATTAGTGTCACCGCCTGTCAAAAGCCAGAATATACACTCTTGTATATTCTGGCTTTAAGTGGAGTGTGGAATGTGGTATTAAGTGGAGTTCTTTATATACACTCCACTGCAATGTGCTGCCACCTGCCTTTTGTGTTTGGTTATTTCACGTTGACGTCGAAAGTAGGTGGTGGTCACATTAATGGGATTGGACTGTGTATATAAATACGAAAGCATTTTTGTTTAATAAATCAATTGAACAAAAATGTGTTAAAGTAAGAAATTATGATTGTTGAATTTCATCAACTTGTGCACCTTCGAAATCAACAGTTCCGCTGCCATCCGTATCGATTTCGGCGATCATCTCGTCCAGCTCATCCTCGGTGAGTTTGTCGTCCAGAGCTCTCAGAATTTCCCGCAGGTCCGCCACGTTGATGTACCCCTTCCCGTCTTTGTCGTACATCCGAAAGGCTTCTCGCAGCTCCTCTTGCATGGCCTCTGAATCCTCGTCCACCAGATACCGGGCTGTCAGAGTGATGAATTCGTCGAATTCCAACTCCCCACTCCCTAAATGAAAATAAGTATGGATATAAAATAAGTAAGATATGAAAGTATGGTATATGAAAGTATATATGATAAGTATGGATGGATATATATATATATATTATGATATATGATAGGTATGGATATGAAATAAAATAATAAATAAGTAATAATTTATTCTCTGATTTATCTCACATTTTCCTCATCAAGCGTTATTACTTTCTTGTACATTCATTCTTCTTGTTATGATAATAAGAAAATGAATTGATATAGTATTATGTGACGATGTAGAAACTTTGCAATATTAATTCAAGTATAAATATGACATGGTATTTAATTATTTTACGTTTAATCAAGCTTAACATAAGGACTTTGGGTCCTTTCAAGTTTATTGCAAATTTATATTTATACTATACATGGTGATTCAACAGTGATGGGGCAAGCTTTGAAGAGTGGTAGACCTTCCTGAAATATACATTTTTGTATGTTTCATAGGAATGCAGGATTGAAAAGCCGACATTATAAAAATTTGCCAAAGATTTCACTTATTTTGTGGTTTTCAATAGTTTAAATTTTATTTCATTTTGACCCCTTGTTGTTATAAAGGGGTATCCCGAAATTCCCGTAAGAAATCTTGCATGAATTTTGGAACACCCGAGAATTCATTTCGAGATTTGTATAGTTCAGGGTTTTCAACTTATACCGTGTGTCCCAAATTCACGGAATATTTCTTGAATGAATGATTACCGCTGTAACATGTGTGCATCCCGAGGCATAATAGAAGGATAAGCACTTAACAAGCACCATCTAAAATTAATGATGAATTGTCTAAAATAATGATGCAACTGGCAACTGGTGTACCGATTACTAAGTACCAATGGAGATAGATCCCTTAACCTTCTCATCTCAATTCATAAATGAAGTAACAATTATTTATTGGCTGCTTAAAATGTTAATAAGTGATAAAAAAAATAAGGTTTCTAAATATTTAAAAGTGATACTCTGAAAAAGTTAAAATACCTTAAAAATAAAAGTAAGATAAAAAAAATAAAAAGCTTAAAATATAAAAATAAAAACAATTTAAGTTAAAAATTCGGTACAGTTAGGGACTAGTTGTAGATACCATACAAATTAGTATTTCACAAAGAAAACTTTTGTAGCTGAACGTGTGGAGCATGCTGTAATGATGATCTGAAAAATAAAAATTAATCCCCCAAAAAGATCTGTCTTCGAACCGAAGTTCTGGTGTTTTATTTATTTTATTGTATTTTTTTCTTCATTTTTTATTTATAAGTCTATAACAGAAGGAACTAAGCACACGGTGCTGGATTCTATGCTAATAGTTCTCCTACCCTCGCACTCTCTGCTACATAGCTCGTGGCTTCACCACTACTTCAACTAGAATCTTTCAACTTTCCTCTCTACCAGGGGTCTCCAAACTTTCCAGCCTTAGGGCCATACTGTTTACTCCAGGAAGTACCAAGGGCCAAAACCATTTTAATTTTTCTGCCATTATCTATAATTTCTAGTTAGTAGTTATGCTTAAGTTAAATTTTCTGCTTATTATGCTTGTCATTAAGTTTTAAATAGCAAGTAAATAAAACCGAGTTATTATCTTTCTGTATTTTTTTATCCAACTTGTTACAGCAACAATAAGCTATTCGCTGTTGCGGGCCGGATTGATGACACTGACGGGCCGGATTTGGCCCGCGGGCAGTAGTTTGGAGACCCCTGCTCTATACGATGCTGCAAATTGTTCCGTACATGATGTATAGTTTTGAAGTTAGTCACAGTTCAAACTGGACATAAAAAAGCAATTCTCCGATACCCATACCAATTTTATAGGCATTTTCACATCAAAAATAGAAAAATGTTGCTCAGAGAGTAGAATTTAAATTACTGTAAGTTATGATTAACTTTATGATACGTGCGAAAATAGGCTTTTATCTAGAATGAATAATGAAGCAACAACTCACCATCCACGTCGATCTCCTGTATGAGTTCCTTCAGGTCCTTTTCTTCAAACGTCTGGCCCAAAGTTCGCAGGATGGTGGAAACCATGTTGGTCTGTATGCTGCCCTTCTTGTCTCGGTCGAACATGTCAAAGGCCTTCCTCAGCACTGGAAGAAAACAGCATTTATTGCACGCTGCCAAAGTAGCAAAATAGAGACATCACTTATTAAACTCATCGTTAGTGTTCAATATAAATTTAAATAGCAGATAACACAGCTATAGTAGGTCCAGACTTGACTAGTCCACTGATATGTCACTTTCATTCCAGATGTAGATTGGTTTGGTTTGTCGCTCTACGGTCCTCTTGTGCACACGAGTGCTAAACAGACAGGGAACTACAGTTTAAAGTGGATTCCGAACCACTAACAAACATCCAAACCATTGCCAGGATTGGAACCTGAAGCCTGTGGTACCAAAGGCCAGAGCGCTAGCCAAGTGGCCATCAGGTCGCCACCGATGTAGAAGATGAACCTTTTATTCGGCATGCTTATCAAGACATAGTAGATCCAGATTTGACCTGTAAAGTCCACCGATGTATCATTTCCATCCCCGATGTAGAAGATGAAACTTTTATTCTGCATGTTTATCAAGACATAGTAGATCCAGACTTGATCTGTAAAGTCCAACGATGTATCATTTCTTTCTTCGATGTAGAAGATGAAACTTTTATTCTGCATGTTTATCAAGACATAGTAGATCCAGATTTGATCTGTAAAGTCCAACGATGTATCATTTCTTTCTTCGATGTAGAAGATGAAACTTTTATTCTGCATGTTTATCAAGGCATAGTAGTTCCAGACTTGACCTGTAATGTCCACTGATTTAACATCATTTCCATCCCCGATGCAGAAGAATAACCTTTTATTCATCATCTTTATCAAGTTTCAATCTGTGATCTTCCAGTTCAGAAATATAATGAGCCAACTTTTAATCTAACGCGCCAACTGCTAATTCTACATGCCAATTACCAACTACTAAAACCCCATGTAAATTATGGATAATTAAATAAATTGAGAATTAAGTTTTTATACAAAAAAAATTAATATGCCAAATAGTTAGATTTAAACGTTTGACCATGAATTTTTATATTCACAAATCTTATCAATATAGATGAAAAATAATGAACCGTGGAAAATAATTTATTTTGTAGCCTGTATATTCATAGCATTGGGGACAAAATTATTGATTAGAAAATTTATGCGGCGTAATATACCAAGCGTGTCTAATCAAAAAAAATTCGTTAAAAAGTATCTATTGGAAGCTCCCACATTATGTTAAATGAATTAAACATTTATATATAGTATTAGCAAATGTTTCCATTAAATATAAAAACTAAGAATTGAATAGGTCATACACTTTACATCGTTAAAATGTAATTAGTTGTAACAAATACAACACAATATTCAACAACGATATATCAGGCCCTTAATGGCCCAGTGTGTAGTGTTCGGTGCAGGTTCGAATCCTGGCGGGGCCATGGATGTTTGTAATGGTTTGGAATCCACTTTAAAGGCTCATTTCCCCAGGCGTGTGGCGGCGAAGCGCCACGCGGCAGGGAAGAAAGTTTTTTCGACCCGTTCACACCGAATCGTCAGAAATTGCTTTACGCCTAGTGAATTTCCAGTTACTTCTACTAGATGGCAGATCTACTATTGGCTCAATGCAAGTCACATAACGCGGTAAGCATTTGAGAGTTGAAGGTTAGTCTACTCGAAGCGGTGGATTTCAACCGGTTTCAGGAGAACGTAGTGAGGCTAGTGATTGGTCAGCGCTTCACGCTTCAACGCCTCACACCTCGGTGTGAACGAGCCTTAAGCCGTAGGTCCTCTAATAGGATCGTAGAGCGTTACGGGGGTAGTGTTACTCGCGTCCGTAGGATATCTTGAGCATATGCGTAAATAATCAGTAGTATATCCTGAGTAGTGCTAAATGAGTAACAGCTGTGTAGAACTTTCTTATGTCATAAAGATTAACTGTCTCTGTATTGCCAGCTGCATTAGAACAACAACGTTTAAGTCTAGATATTTGGCATATTGTTAACGGGTGTGATATAAAATTACAATGAATTAGTATTGAAATGTACTCAAGGAAAAAAAAATTACTACTCTATATTCTTTAAAAAATAATTCCCATTTACGCAGTCATCCTAATATTTCTAAAAAGCCTTTCAAATTTAATAATAAAACAAATTAACAATAGAAATTATTTATCCTTTATTTTAGATTAAAAATGACTTCAACAGGAACAGCAGACTCTTTCTTTGATGACAAAACCTAATTTCTCGACATTACCTAAAACCTAATTTCCATTACATGACTGCAAGTTTATTTTTAAACCTTTTTGAAATGAGTTTGATAATCATAAAACTTCAGTTGTTTTTAAACAACAGCATCGATAGAGCGGAGACAAAAAAGCACTTTTTAAAAATATTTATTCTAATTGATGAGGAACAGGGAAGATATTCGAAAATAGAAGCACAATTTTTACCCAGTTTGAAGGAATGCCATCCTTTATTTTTAAAGCAAAGTAATTATGTTTTGCCAAAATCGATCTGTCAGATAATAGCAGTTTTACGCACGAATTCTCCTGCTCGGATTATTTTAAGAACAAGGAATCAGTCATTGTTTTTTGTTCAAAGAATTTCCTTTTTTTTTGAAGTTTCGGGTAACATATGCATGAATGAAATATTACGGTAAAATTTTCCCAAAACAGTTTTTCATAGCCAATAATATTATAACTTTGATTTGAATTTTTAACTAAAAAATATAATAATATGCATCATAAGAGTTAGAGTAAAAAAGAAAAATAGTCAGTAAGAATTATATGCAAAACAATAAAATAAATTACTGCTTTACAAGATTTTAAAGTATTTTTTTGTGCGATTTAATTAAAATTTTATAACTGAAAATGGAAAATTAGTTGCAAAAAGAAAACTACTGAGGGAAATAGAATGTTATTACTTCTATTTTACCATCGTTTACGTCTTGTTATTGCTATTTAATAAAGAGAAACAAATAAGGTAAGAATGCGCTGACTTGTGTAGTCCGCTGGCCACAAACACTCTAAAAATGATTCATGAGTTACCAATAATAAAAAAAAAAAAATTTCGAAAGTAAAAAAAAAAAAGTATACTACATTATATACACTCAAGAGCCCAAACATTATGACCACCCCTACGTTTTGCAATGCACTCGCCTGGATGACGTGAAAGGCACGTGATCAGGTTAAGTGGTATTTAACTGGCATTAAGTGGTGGTATTAATCCATGCCAAGGCGGGTTGAAGCTGTGTTGCTCGACAAAGGTGGGCCAACTCGTTATTGACAGGTGGTCATAATGTTTTGGCTCTTGAGTGTATATATATATATATATATATATATACTAGCAGAACCCGTCATACGTTGTCCTGCCAAAAAAAAAAATGACTGCAGTAAATTACATATGGCAAATATATTCTCCATATTCCAATATATATGCATACTAATTTTCATGGATATCGTTTGAAAGCTATATAAGATGAAATGCTGCAGCACCCTCTGGTGGCAAATAACAATAAACAAACCTTTGAAATAAACTGTTTATTACTCGCGTAACACATTTGGATCTCGAGATATAATAGCGAGAGCTGAGTATGTTGTGCATCCCTCTAACTCCATTCCTCTTCCTGCAACATGGCGAGCAGTTCCCCTACCCACTAAAATCTTTCAGCCTTCCTGTACACGAGGATATATTTAGATTTTTTAAATTATTATTTCATTTTGAGTTATTAATCTTTCAAATTGGACATGAATGTGTAAAACTTCAATCCTGAATTAGCTATCCATACCGATTTTATAGATAGTTCACAACAAAGTTAGCAGAGATAAGATCTTTTTAACATTTATAACAAAATTCATTTTGATATTACTTTGCGAAACAGTACATTTAAATGTATTATATTAAGTAATACTAAAAAATAATATGACGCAGTATTACCATCAAATATGATCAGTAATGCTTTCTATATACAATTTTAAATAGTAATCCGACTTTATCTCAATAAAATTTCAAGTTCAAAAATGATATTCAGCTTTATATATATATATATATATATATCTGTGTGTGTGTGTGTGTGTCTATGTATATCAAAGAAGAGGGTAAATTGACATAGATGACAAATTTTACAGATTTTTATTTCCATTATATTTCATATAATGATTTTGATTTGACATTGGTGTGTATTGCACAAATTTTTCTAAGGTTTTTTAATTTTGAAAATTTGTTCTTTTCATACTGTTAACGACTATTGAATCGTGTATTTTTAAGCTTGTAAAGCTACAGTTGGAAACCTTTTAAGGGAAGAATAAATTATTTTAAAAGCATGGACACTAGCAGTATTAACAGCACTTGTAACTATCAACATCAAAAGACCTTTTACGTCACTTCAGACCTTGGCGCTCCAGCTACCAATTTTAAGCAGGAATGTTCTAGGAAGCTACAAACAATTTGGATGAGCAGGTTTGGTTAATAATGGGTGGCTTAATACAATTTTTCAACCTCGTTCTGTTGGTTAAATGGTATCAGACGTTTTCTTTTCTGATATCTATATTCCAAAGAATTTTCTATTCGGCTTTTATTTAAAAATAATTTTATTTAAGGTAGATTACGTGAGAGATTCTTCAGCTTAATAACCTTTTCCAATAAAATATATGCACAGGTTACGTATGGTTACAAGATTTTATGGAAAGAAATTTTAATTGTTTTCCTTCTTATGCACTCCAAGAAGGCACATACCTCATAGAACCTGCTTTCTATTTCGAGTGGCCCACGGCATCATAGATTAATTGCTTTTAAAAAATACACTTCTGATGGTTATTTAAATATTATTTGATTTAGATGAAAAATTATAACATAGAATATGATTTTGATCTAGTTTAACATTTTTCTGTGAACATTTAAATTTTAGAAAATAATTTAATTCATTTCTACAAATCAAGTTGCGACAACTTAATGCACCTTCTATAACACACCAGCCTGGAATCAGGATCACTATGTTAAATTCTAATTATTTATTTACTATTTAATTCTATTTATTTATTTACTACCATTAATGCAAGAGCTCGAATTCTGTTAGTTATTGGCCATTGGCTAATATTTCTGCCTTTTATTTATTAGTATTGGCAACAATTTACACCATTTTGAAATTGTTCTTAACAATGCATTGCAAATTAAAATTCCGAAGTCTATTTAGGATTAACATTTATTTTTGAGCAAATTTTCTCAATAATGAATTTTATAATTTGTTAAATTGAAACCATTTCACCGTTCCTTCTTGATCTTGTTTGTAAAAGAATCGAGCCGAGATATATGCATTTTGTACCCGTGCTTCCTCCTACCCACAAGCAAGAACGCCCCAGTGACATTCAATGAAGTTGGAGAAATGATTAGTTGGCCTACAGACCATCCCAGGGAGATGAATTATATTTCGCGCACCCTGAGAGTAGCTGAATAATGGATTTTCGGCTTAGAAGGGAAGTCTTTCCACGAATCTATGATTACCTGTCTTTAAATGTTTAAATATTGTTTATCTCTAACTGTATGAGTGTGGTATTCGTGCATATGTAAATAAAGCTGTGAGTTCTCCAACCCCTGCCTCAAGTATCTCAACTCAACCACACCCAGTTACAATCTGGTTGCCCAACTTGCACACTACAATACATATTATAGATATGTATATACAAACTATAGATAATGTAATTATACAAAACAAATATAAAAAGAAAACATGTATGTACAAATATATACTGAGTGATTCTACCGTCATGAGGTAAACCTTGAGGGAAACTGACGCCCTGAGGAACTAAGACGTTTTCAAACAAATTTCTCGCAACATCCAGGCGCAATGAGGCAACTCATACCCTTCATGTTACGAATTTCCAGTCATCTGGTTTGCAACTCCGATGCGTACTGTATTTTATTCTTACTCTGCTTTTTCGTTTGTTGTAGTTAACTCAATTGTTGCTCGACTATCCATTGCTGCTGCAAGCATACGGCATCTTTGGAACTATTCACCAATCATCCCTTCGACGCTACCAAGCATGTATCACCATGGGTGGTCGCCATTGCGAGCATTTTTTTGTAAACATTGAATCGAAGAAACACTTTGCAAGGATGTTGTAAATAAGTAATTTATTTCTTTTTTTTTCTCGTCTCGTTTTTGTGTTCGTTCCTCAACGTGCTACTTCACTTCCGACTTCATATTTTAGTAATCTGTACCACCCCTCAAAGTTTGCCTATCCGTTGTCCTGTTGAATCGCCTTGTATATAAATAATATATATATATATATAATGTATGTATATATGCGCGTTTCTGCATGTACAGTAAGCTTGCAAACTGTTGTTGTATAATATATGTGTAAGTTTAATTGTTTTTGAGCATCCCTGGTATAGCGTAACAAGTTTTCTTTATATCTGCTAGGTATCTATGGTAATGACGACAGATAGCGATAAGTACTTGGTTTAAAAAAAAAAACATTTTTTTTGTTTAAGAATTGCGTGCTACCATCGGTGATGATAGTATGACATTTTCAATTCTACAACCATTAATGTGTGGTTCACTTACTTCTGACTTATTGAGCTTTACTTGTTAATCAGCAATTATAGTTTTTTTTACTTCTTTGTGATTGCAATTTTTATATCTCATCAGAAATTTGCTATGATTTTTGAGAGAAACTGTACAATTGACGAAAATACGAACGTAAAAGAAAAGACAAGGAAAATAATAAATAATAGAAATTGTATGTTTTTTTTTATCCTATGCCCTTCTCCGACCTCTCGGTCATTAATCGACGAGCAGCCCAATGTAGTAAAGAACGACAAAAATCATCACTAAAAGCATTGACAGTAACACAAAAAGGGATACAGTTAAGAACAGTAGGGCATATGATGGGGTGCTCTCCAGCCATGGGCACGCCATAGTCGCAAAGTGGGCAGATATCTGTAGCAGCTAGTCCTATTCTATAAAGGTGACTCTGTAAGTTGTCATTGCCCGTGACAAGTCTAAAGCAGGCCACGCCGACCGTTCTAGGCAAGGAATTGGAAAATCTTGTTGATTTATTCAATAGGGAATTCTACTTTTTCTCAGAAGCCTTCTCTCTATACAGGTTGAAACGGTTGGATTATATAGAGAAAGACAGATATCGCTTTATATGATGCAAAGGCAAATATAGGATCAGGTTACATCATTTATGATCCATTCTTGGCCTAAACTATCAGCCTGCTATTTCCATATATCACGCAGTGGATTCGAATCCACTGCAGATCAATGAATTTCCCGGTGTTCAACAGCCTATCTATCTTTACTATGTAGCTTCTAGAAATCTCACATTCACAATGATTGGGTGTTGTCAAAGTCATAATTGCTGGAAGAAACTGTATGCATACTTTACCTTTTTGATTTTATATTTATGCGCTTTATTACATTCAATTTATTAAAATATTTATAAAAGTTCACACTAATTTAGTACACTGTTGTTGCTTAAACAGAAACGATAGTTATGAAATTATTCTAACAGAAATAAAGAAAATAAAGAATTATAAATGTCAGCAATTTAAAACCAAATTTTTCAGTGGAATAAATTAGTAACAATCTACACACTTTTTATAAGCTCGTAAAAATAATATCAGAGGATAAAATGATGAATATTTCAAAGTGAGTCTCTAAAATTTCCAGTTGCCCTAACTGTGCTGAAAGGGAAAAGTAGGTCAAGTTCCTTGTGTCTTCTGGAAATGTTCTCACACCAGTGTTATGTTTCTACATACGTATTTTTTTTACTTCACGCGCATTTAGAATATCAATAACCATTTTTTTAAAATTCAAATACTAACTTGACCTATATATAAGAAAAGAAGTGGATCAACTTAATTTCTTATTGAGTGGAGTAAGCCGTGGTCGTAATTGAGTTTATCAAATGATTTTAGTAATTTTTCACACGTAAGTTTTCAACATTCCTAGAGTTTTTTTCTTACACTACTTTTTGATACCATAAAATAAGCAGAATTAAATAATATGAGGTTTCCTCCATTTATTTAATGAAACGTTTTTTTAAAAATTGTTGTTAAAAGCAAATGACAAAACAAAAAGAATATTTTATTTAATGCTAAATAATTCATTTCTTTTTTGTTTTTGGTACTTTCAAGTTTTCCAAGAAATATTGTTAGAAAATGTTGTTTTGTTGCAACTGTAAGTTAAAAAGTTGAAAACTAAAAAAGTTAACTAAAAAGTTTAACTAAAAAACTTAAAAAGTTTTCGGTTTCAGTATCAATTTGGTTTTTTTAAGTTTTCAGTTTACCTGAAAAAGTTAAAGTTGTTTTGTTTATGGAAATTTTGTATTGTTACAACCAGCATAAATATAATTGTTTTTCCATATTTTGATTTATAAAATAATTTACCAAAGAAAATTAATTATAAAATTTAAAAGAATATCAACTTTTAAAAATTATCATCAATTCAATTATTTCAAAAAAATAGCAACAAATATTCAGTTCGAATAATAAACGGAAATGTATTAATATTTTTAAAATATCTTTCTATGTCGGAATATTTTTTAAATTTTTACAGAATATAAGGAAAAAAATCAGGTTCTTTTATCTATTTCGTAGTTTAATCATTATTTTTTCGGGTGGCATATGTAAGTATACTTAATAAAATTGCTTTGAATTTTGTTACCAAATTATTTTTTTAAATGAAAAATTTAAGAAATGCTTACTACTCAATATGATGAGTAAAATTTATTAACAAGATTCTGTTTTACTATTTCTGCTCAAGTATTACAAAGTAGAGCAAATATATGGATACAAATGATGAATCTTCAATATATAAATAAGTAATCTTAATTACTAATGTCTTTTTTTTTACTTGAAAAAGTCGATTCTTATATATATATATATAGATAGATAGATAGATAGATTTAAATTTCAAATAGATACATTTAATACATATGTTTTAAAACATATTTTGATACATTTCATGATTAATTTAAATAAGATTAAAATACTTTTATTTTTAATCGATATGTCATAAAAAAATTTTAAAATTTATTTTCTTGTTTAAATGTTTTAAAATGAAAAAAAAAAAAAACCCCTTTTTTTCGTTGGAATTAAAAAAACAATTACTTGAAAAATTAAAATCAAAATTTATACTCAACGTGTACAAAAGTAACACATTTATAATTTATATAAATAATAACACACTCAAAATGTTTCCTATACCTACCGGCAACTTCTGGGATTTTATTTATAAGAATGAACAACTTCGTTTCGTCTATAAAGATGAATACTTGGAAATTGATTTTTAATAATTAAAATTAAATAATTTTTTTTAAAAAAATAGGTAGAAGCAAAAAAACATAAACAAAAGGGATAATTAAATCAACATTAAATTACTGCAAACTGCCATGTTAGACCAAATTTGAATAGATTTGCAAAACAAAACAACAGAAAAGTTACAGTTAAATAATAAACAATTTAGAAATAATATTTATGTTAATGACTGAAGAAAGATTCTTTTAATAAAAACATCATTATACAATCTCCTTTTTAAAGTAAGTAATTTCCTTTTCTTTGTACTTTACGTAATGCAGAATTTATACAATAACTATAAACAATGTTTATAATGATGGTTTCTGTTTTGCAGCCAACTGCACCAAGAACAAATACTACAATAGCTCTACACAATGTCTATCTGGATAGCTTCTGCTTTATATTCAATTGCAACAAGAGTTAAAAAGGCTTGAAGCAATTTACATTAAAGTTTTTAAAGTCGATGACAATATTATACTAAAATAAAAAGATCGTAATCAGAAGTCTTGAAATATTCAGCATAAATTTATGGACACCCTAAAACAGGACCCAGAAAAAAATGAATATGCATTTCGTTTTTCATATTATTTCTTTCTAATATTGCAAAGTTTTAAAGCATTGTTCATATATCTGAAAAATATGTTAGGAAAATCAAAATCAAATTGTTAAAAAAAGCTAATACTTACTGGCAATTTGTTCTGTTGTTAATAGTTCCTCAACCTGTAAAAAAAAATGTATTATTAAATGAAATACTTAATCTATTAAACAGGAAAAAAAATATACATTTCTTAATTGCCATTATCTGATATTGTTTCTCTGGAATTTTTATATAAATCAACAGAATATTTAATAAGCTATACAAAAAAGTGACATACAGCACTCTTTAGAAATGCTCTACATAAAAATTAACATATTTTTTTTAAATTTAATTTTCAAATGGTTTTTTTCTGTTATAAATACCCAATTCAGACATAAGTGAGCTATTTAATTTTTTTAAAATTTTAATTAAATTAGTTTTTGATCAATCTTGAATATTACTACAAAATTTTCTTTTAATTATTTCTGTAATTATTAATAATGAATTTATAATTTATTTTATTGTTTTATACATATTTTAAGTCCTTAAATTTTTTAACCTTTACAAAGAACAGCATTAAAATCGCCATCTTTTATAGAGTGATGATATTTGAGTTATTTTTGGTCTTTTACAACTCCAGAACTTCACGAATTATATAAAACCTTTTTACAGAATATATAAAAATGTTTTCTGGGATTAATATGCAAAAACAAATTATCCCAAAGAAATTTTTTATAATAGAATTATCAATATTACAGATTAACATATTAATATTACAATACACAATTCAATATCTAGTATACAATTCTAGTTCAATTAGTTCAATCTAGTATACAATTTTAGTTCTAGTATACAATTCTTTTAATAATAAACGGTTATTTGTACTTTATGTTAGTCAGCACACAAGGTCACAAAAGATTTTTTTCAAAAAAAGAAGAAAATATACAAATTTCATTTTAATAAATGAATTAAAACTCCAAAAGGGTATGATAGAATAGACAAAAAAAAAAAAATAAGAGAAATTTTTTTCTGCAGAAAATTCTAACTATTTCTTTAATCTTAATTATATTAAAAAAGTTAACCACTAGAAAACTTTTATTAAAATATACAAGTATATTGCATGAAAGAATAGGAGGTTCTAAATTACCTTGTCCTTGAAGAAACTTTTGTAATATTGATTTAGTTAATCTTACTTTTTTTCTCTTTTAACAAGAAAATCCATATTCATAGGTTTCTCAGACACATAGTAGACAAAAGATCAATAAAATAAATTATTGATCTTTTGTAAAAATAGATGCATTACATAGAAACATAACTTAAAGACCTAAGATATGAGACTCTTAAGTATTATTATGTAGTATTTTACTAGCAGGTCAAGTAATTTTAATACACATTCAATTCTAATTTTGTTGTGAAAGTCACATAATATCTTAAAGATATAACACATTTAAGTTATTTACACCACCTTTTTATTATGTGTGAACATGAATTTGTCTTGGTTAGAAGTACACGGCATTATCAAAAAATGACACCTAGGAAAATAAAAACTTCATCTCGTTCGTTAGCAAAAAATAGCCAAATAGCAACAGTATGTAGCAACAGCATAACATACAATAGCAATAGTACAACAGTATAAAATAGCAACACTGTAATTGAATAAAAGTATATAGCCTAATAGCAACAGTATAACTTTGGTATAATCCCGTGGCTGATGAACTTGTTTATGTTTCTGATAGTATTTTGAACAATTGATTCTTAATGAAGTTATAGGGTTCTAAAATTTTGGTATAGTATACCCGTGGCTATTGAATTTGGTAATTCTTGTAATATTCTGATCAATTGCTTCATAAATTTCTATGATTATTGAACATTGGTATATTTCTGCGGCTATTGAATTTAATTGTGCTTCTTGTAGCATTTCGAACAATTGTTTCTTAATGAAGTTCTAGGGTTATCACACTTTACTATATTTCCGTGGCTATTGAATTCGGTAATTCTTGTAATATTTTAACGAATAGCTTCATAAATTTCTTGTGTTATTGAACATTAATATATTCCCATGGCTATTGGATTTAATTTTGCTTCTTATAGTATTTCGAACAATTGCTTCTTCCTGAAGTTCTAGGGTTATCAAACTTTAGTATATTCCCTTGGCTATTGAATTTGGTAATTCTTGTAATATTCTGATCCATTGCTTCATAAATTTCTTGGGTTATTGAACATTAGTATACTCCCATATGTATTCGCACAGCATTGTTTGGTCACACGCGATTAATTAAAATTCGTGAACGGATTTCAATCTTTTTTTAAATTAATAATTTTAATTTTATTATTTAATGAATTTTAAAATATTTATGCATTATATATTTTAAAATTTGGTTATTTGCGAACATAAATTTTGGGAAACGGATAATATTGAATTTAAAGTCACCACAAAATTTTTGATTTTTATTTTACAAAATCAAAAAAAATCGAAATCAAATATGATTAATATCTAATAAATAACAAATAAATTAAAAAATCATTGATTTTAAAATAAATGTTGGCGAAATTACTAATTAATTTTTTTCTGAAAACTGTATATACTGAAAATACGTTAATAGAAATTTTTTGTTGAATTTAAAATGTAAAAGAAAATAAAATCAAAAAAAAAAAAAAATCTGTAAAATTATTTTGAAATTGAATTTTTAAAAATGTATTTTGGGAAATATTTAATTATTCAAATGCATGACTTTTATTAATTATTCGAGTTAAAAAGATTTTCTTTCACCAAAAGTTTTTCAATAAACTTTTTCAAAAATTATTTTTATAAAATTGATTTAAAATCCAATTATTTAATTCATAAGCTTTAATTTTGTTGATTAGGAATTGAGGGACATTTCTATATTTGAAGAAAGTAATTTTAAGTATTTTAATATAATTTATTTGAAAATTATACGAATTTATTTTTTAAACTTTAAAATCCCTGCTATTGCCAAAAAATATTTCTATAATTCTGAAATTAAAATATTTTGTTAAAGTTAAGATACAATGTATTGCAATATACATCATTAAAACTATATTAAGTGCATGATGTTAACTACACTAAGTTAACATCATTTAAATAAATAACAAATTAAGAAAGAAAAATTACACATTTTTTTCTGAATTATGAGTCTGTTTAAATTTGAGATTGTTTAAAATTTTTCAAAAACACTATTTTTTGTAAGTTATTACATTTCAAATCAGAATAATCTTGTTTATTTAAAGATTAACATCTAATAAGTTTTCAATAATAAAAGAAACTTAATGATAAAACTAAATAAGAAATTAACAACCACTCACTTTGTACAATGTCATACAATATTTATGTATAATAATAACGTATCGTAAAATACTATAAACATTTCATATATTCAAAAAATATTATTTTTTATTTTATTTTGTTTCAAAAAAATAAAAAGAAGAAGAACACAAAGAGTATTCCGTTTTTTTTACTAAACCTTTTTGGACTTAAAAGTCAATTAAATTCCAAACGAGTACCTTCTTGTACTTTGTGCAATGTCATAAATATCTATGTACAATAACATATAGTAAAATACTATATACGTTTTCTGTTTTCAAAAAAAATTATTTATTTATTTTATTTTGTTTCAAAAAAAAAAAAAAAAAAAGAACACAAAGAATATTCCGTTTTTCTTGCAAAGCCTTTTTTTGAATTAAGTAGATTCAATTCCAAATGGGCATGCTGCTCAAATAAAAAATTATGCTTTTGATTCCTTATTATTATATAAATTTATCTTATTTGTTTTCAAGGTGGACAAACCATCAATCTTTAGTAGCGGTCCAAAAATTAAAGAAAGTTTTTGATGTGCATGTACTAGTACTATGGGCCTTTTTGTTTTCCAAAATAAAATAAAAATAAAAATAATAAAAAAAAAAAGAAAGATTTCAAAAGGAACTCACCATCTAGTCCTGCTGGCAATGGTGAAAATCCCCCAAATCACAAAAAGTGCAAAAATATGCATATATTTTATAGTATTTATTACACTTAAATGTTGTTGCACCTTATAGATCACATTCATCATTGCATTTTATACATCATACTCATGTATCATAATAATATATCGTAGATACTCTGTATTTTCTATATATTGACTTTTAATTTCAAGGTAAAAAAAAAAGAACACAAAAAAATGTTTTGTTGTTTTACTAAATCTCAGCTTTAGAAGTCGATTAAATACGATTTGGCATGGAGAATAAAAATTCATTGGCTGTGCCAAATAATAATAAATAATATCATTAATATAATCATTATTAATATAAATAATGACGGGAATAAAAAATTATTCATTTTGTTAATTATTATAGTTTAAATCAATCTTATTTGTTTTTAACGTGAACGTCCCATTTGGTTTCAGTAACAATTCAAATATTAAGAAAATATTTTATGCGCCTGCACTTGTTTTAATTACAATAATCTTTCTTTCCACAAACCGGAACACAGAGGCATAATACATATATATATATATATATATATGGCCGAAAAATGGAATTGCAAAAGAACTCAATTAAAATCAAAATTCAGTCGAATTTCGATTCAAATTTTGTCCTTCTAACCCTTCGCGAATCAAGCTGATGAAAGGCAATGGTAAAAATCCACCAAATCACGAAAAGTACAGAAATATCTACATATTGTATGGTATTTATAATACATAAATATAAGTATGGTATTTATTATACATTAATACAGTTGGGTGTTACACTTTATATAAAACCATACAATATTTATGCATAATAATAGAACATCGTAATTATCTGTATTTCCTATATATTGAATTCTAATTTCAAGAAAAAAGGAACATAAAGAATTTTTTTTTTTTTTACTTATTAAATACAATTTGGCAAGGCCAATGATTAAAAAATATATGCATTTTATTCATTATTATAGTATAAATAAATCTTATTTGCTTTTAACGTGACAATCCCCTTCATTTTCAGTAACGATTCAAAAACTAAAGAAAACTTTTGATGCGCATGTACTTGTTTTAAATACAATTACAATACAATTTTAAATACAATACAATCTTTTGTTCCGCAAACCGAAAAACAGAATTGAAAATTTACTCACCATTTTGACCTGCTAATCCTTCACGAATCCTGAACCGACGAAAGGTAATGATAAAAATCCAGCAAATCACGAGAAGTGCAGAAATATACACGTATTGTATGGTAATTATTTTATATAAATATAGGTATGTTATTTATTATACGTAAATATGAGTATGGTATTTATTATACATTAATACTGTTGGGTGTTGCACTTTATATGAAACCATACAATATTCGTGTATAACAATAGCATATCGTAGATTCTCGATTCTCTGTATTTCCTATGTTTTGAATTCCAATTTCAAGAAAAAAAAAAGGACCCAAAGAATATTCCGGTTTTTTAATACTAAATCTTAGATTTAGAAGTCGATTAAATACAATTTGGCAAGGCGGATAATTAAAAAATTATGCATTTTATTCCATTATTAGTATATTATAAATAAATTTTATTTGCTCTTAACTTGAACCTCTCATAAATTTTCAGTAACGATTCAAAAACTAAAGAAAATCTTTGATACACATGTAAATAATAACATATCGTGATAACATACTAATAACATATCGTAAATAATCTGTATTTTCAATATAGTGACTTCTAATTTCAGGAGGAAAAAAACAAACACAAAGAATTTTGTGGGGTTTTTAGATTTAGAAGTCGATTAAATACAGATTTAGAAGTCGATTAAATAAAATTTGGCACCGTCAATGATTAAAAAATTATGCATTTTATTCATTATTATAGTACCAATAAACCTTATTCGCTCTTAACTTGTATATCTCATCAATTTTCAAAAACTAAAGAAAATTTTTGATGCGCACGTACTCGTTTCTAATGACAGTAGTCCTTCCAATCGAAGAAAAGAACTCACCATTTTGTCCTGCTAATCCTTCTCGAATCCTGAAACCGACGAAAGGCAACGGATGCAAATCCACCAAATCACGAAAAAGAAGTGCAGGAAAATCCGAGCACCAAAGGGGATGCCTTTTTTTTTGTGCTAGTGGGCGTCGCCCTAGAAGTCAAGAAGCAAAAGAAGAAAATTGCTCAGAAATGGGAGAGAGATTCCCATTCACCATTCAGCCAAGGCATCTGGAGTCCATGAGAGAGAGACTTCTACCGCGTGACGTCAGAGGTGCCTTTAAGTGGTCCTCGGGCTACAGCCTAAAAAAGCTTTTTCATAAAGACATCTAAGGTTACGCTGCCAGTCCGCGGACGGGCGGCTAAAAATATGGCCATAACAGAGCGCTGAGAAAACAAACAGCCCGCGAGAAAACTGTCTGATGAAGAGCCTTGCAGAAACCTTTTTTTTTATTTTTGTTCTTCTTGGTGGAAAGACGGAAAACATAAGTTTTCGGTGAAAAATTTGTTAGGCCCAGACATCAACAGTTAGAAAAGAATATTTTTAAAAAAGAAAAAATCCACGTCAGAAGTACTCTGGAGGCTCATAAAGGGAATTGTTGTTGTTCTTATTTATTTATTTTTTCGAGTGAGTCATATTCTAATCGTGCGTTTCTGAGACAGGGATACTTTATTACACGTTTGAGAGTGAAGCGGTATTTATTCTTTTATCTGAAGTGGACTGGAAGAAAAATATTGTAAAAGATTGGATTTAACAATAGTAGTGGTTTTTAAACAACTGTTGATCTACTTTATATTTCGCGCTTATAGGTTCGGAGTGGCCTGGTAGATAATTCATTGGAATTCCAAGTTAAAGTAGATTGATTTGATAAGTGATACCGAAGGGAAAGACTTTTTTGCGAACTCCAGAGATGATAAATTCGCAAAAATCATTCCGTGCGTCTTGAGGTGGTGGCTAGGCAAGAACGAACCTGAAAATACCAAGCTTTTGGTTTGGTTTGTCACTATATGGTCATTTTTGCACAATTTCGGCTTATTAGATCGGGATCTACAGTTTAACGTGGATTCCAAACCACTGGCAAACATGCATGCTACCGCCAAGATTCGAACCTGAAACCTAAACTTGTGGATGCTCATTCCAAGTAGCAGTGGCTAAATGGGATGTAATGTAGAAATCATTCCGCGATGTCCCCATTGAATAATACTAAAGCCATATGATAGTGTTTAATTCTCGGTGTCTTGCAGTGCGGGATGAACATTCCATGAGTAGTTTACTCATAGATGAAGAGGCGGCTTTTGTTGTGACGTAGAAGAGCGCAGAAGCTCATAGGTCAGGGATGGCCAAACTACGGCTCAGCGGAAGGTTCTATCCGGCCCGCGGATAGAATTTTAATTTTCCGGTCCGATGCAAATTAAAAGAAATATATATTTATATATTATATATCCATCTCCTTTTCTACTTTGATTAAATATTATTTTTTTTCTTCCTTTTTTTCAAAGGACTGATGATCTTTTTACTTTCTTTATCTTTGTTCTACAAAAGCTTGTCTAGCTACTTTGTTCTTTGGAAGTTCGCACGCAGATTTCAAGATTACAGAATTGAATATTTTTATCATGCCTTTCAACATAAATTGTGAAGCAGTGAGGTCAGATTTGCAGGTTGAATGGATTGAGTTTCAATCTAACAATCATCTCAAGCAGTTATTTCTAGTATGCCAAAGTTAGAGTTTTACAAATCATTATCGAAAGTAAGTTTTCCAAATTTAATATCTCATGACCAGAAAATCAGTTCTGTGTTTGCTTCATCTTATGTATGTGAACAAGTGTTTTCAACTCTGAACCTTAGAAAGAATTATTTCAGAAGTAGACTGACAGATGAGCATTTAGCCTCGTTCCTTAGAAACAAAACATCTCACTTCGAACTTCAATATAAGGAACTTTTAAAAATGAAATCGCAATTTCCTTCATCTCATTAACATTGTACATTGTTTTTAAAATTTTAGAAATATTTATCTTGGCCCGCCAAACTTTTTTTTTTTTTTTTTTTTGGCCTGCGACCGAAAATGTTTGCTCATCCCTGTCATAGGTAGAAATCTGACTTGTCTCAGTGTCGCTGAAGAAGGAGGGCAATGCCTGTCGTAAGGACTTTTAGGGGAGCTACACCGCATTATTCCATACCAGGTATTCCATTCCATGATACTCCAATGATTAAAATAGAAACTATAGCATAATTAACGTACGCGAGTGTCTAATCCTCAATGTCCTGCAGTGCTGCATGGACATTTCATGAGTAGTTTACTCATGGATGGAAGGGAAAAAAAGGCTGCTTTTGTTGTGATGGAACACTCGAAGTCTGACTTGGTTCCATGTCGCTGAAGACTTTCGTAAAGACTTTTTGAGAAACCCGCATTTTTTATCGTATGGGCGAAAACCCGAAAAACTCCCACCAGGTAGTCCGACTCACGAGTTAAGATGCTAAACATCACCAACGCCATCAAGTCTCCTCGTGTTTTGAAACGGCGTCTACTACAAATCAGCCAGTGGATTAAACCTACACCTTAATGCCCACTGAGCCCCAACTATTAATTTAACGTGTCTTATTGGGCTTCATTTACATGCTATTTCCACCAGTTCTCCAAATATAGCTCATCATCATCATCATTATCGTTGGAGCAACAGCCGCTTCGTGGGCCAAGGCCGTCTTCCTGCTGGTAGATTTCGAGACATTAGGTGCTTTCTTTTTACGGGGTAGCGTTGTCATCCCTACTCCCAATGCTCTACAGTTATGTTAGATCGGGATCAACTTCTTAAAGTGGATTGCGGACCACTATGAACATCTATGGCCCCGTCGGGACTCGAAACAGATATAGTTAGCCAAGTAAAAAAAATATTTGATTTTTGTATTTGGCATCTGTGTTGCTATGATCAGAAAAATTGAATTGGAATACCACAAAATTATTTGAAACCTTAAAGGGAAAGGGGTCTGAATGGCCGAGTGGCTAGCGCTCGGAACCACGGGTTTCAGGTTCGAGTCCCGTCGGTGTCATGGATGTTTGTAGTGATTCGGAATCCACTTTAAGCCGTAGGTCACGGTCTAACACGATCGTAGAGTGTTGTGGAGAGTGACATATTAAAAATAAAGAAAAACTAACTGTTCATATATATAGTGATTAGGGGATTATAGTTCTTGTTGCTTCAAATCCCCAGATACCACTTCATTCATCATCTTTAAAGAGAAACACCATAAAAGGTTTTCTTTTAAAACTTTTTTCTTTTTTCAAAATCAAGCAAAACGAAGAAAAAAGGGCACTATTTAAGTGCAAGTATTTTTAGCAAACACGCGTTGCTAGAGTGGTTTCTGGGGGAGAATTGTAAATAGTTTCTAATAGCTTTCGTGTCATTAGTATGAATTTTTTTCCGAGAAGTAAAAATTTTTATATTTTTAGTTGAAAAACATACAGTCAGCTAAAGAGATGAATTTCTTAAGAAAATCTTTGAAATAAATATTTATATGTTATTATAAAAACATGACAAGACCTATCTATAATATAAATAATACAAATTAAAATTTTAAAAACATTCATTTTAAGTTTGCTGTTCAAAATACAAAAATGGGGCTTTTAAATATGGGTCTATATTTAAAACAATCTAGATTTAGTACAATCTAGATTTTAAACCTATACATTTCCTTTTTTACATATGTGCATATTCTCTTTAGAAAACAAACTTATTTTATGAAAGAATTTAAAAGAAATAATTGCTTTGTCATTTGAATAGTGGTATCCAGTATAGTGGATAATTAAATAAATAACCAAGTATAGTGGATAGCTAAGTTGATAACTAAGTGGATAACCAAGTGTAGTGGATAACCAAGTATAGTGGATAACTAATTGGACAACCATATATAGTGGATAACCAAGTTTAGGGGATAACCAAGTGTAATAAATAAACCAGCATAAGGGATAATTAAATGGATAGCCAATTATAATGGATAACTAAATGGACAAACAAGTGTAGTGGATAATTAATTGGAGAGCCAAGTATAATGGATAACTAAATATAAAACCAAGTATAGTGGATAACTAAGTGGACAACCATATCCAGTGGATAACCAAGTTTAGGGGATAACCAAGTGTAATGAATAAACCAGCATAAGGGATAATTAAGTGGATAGTCAATTATAATGGATAACTAAATGGACAAACAAGTATAGTGGATAACTAAGTGGAGAGCCAAGTATAATGGATAACTAAATATAAAACCAAGTATAGTGGATAACTAAGTGGACAACCATATCCAGTGGATAACCAAGTTTAGGATAACCAAGTGTAATGAATAAACCAGCATAAGGGATAATTAAGTGGATAGCCAAGTATAATGGATAACTAAATGGATAAACAAGTATAGTGGATAACTAAGTGGAGAGCCAAGTATAATGGATAACTAAATATAAAACCAAGTATAGTGGATAACTAAGTGGACAACCATATCCAGTGGATAACCAAGTTTAGGGGATAACCAAGTGTAATGAATAAACCAGCATAAGGGATAATTAAGTTTATAGCCAAGTATAATGGATAACTAAATGGACAAACAAGTATAGTGGATAACTAAGTGGAGAGCCAAGTATAATGGATAACTAAATATAAAACCAAGTATAGTGGATAACTAAGTGGACAACCATATCCAGTGGATAACCAAGTTTAGGGGATAACCAAGTGTAATGAATAAACCAGCATAAGAGATAATTAAGTTTATAGCCAAGTATACTGGATAACTAAATGGATAAACAAGCGTAGTGGATAACTAAGTGGAGAGCCAAGTATAATGGATAACTAAGTATATAACCAAGTATAGTGGATAACCAATTGTTGTTGATAAGTAAGTGGTTAACGAAGTATAGTGGATAACAAGCTAAGTGGACAACCATATACAGTGGATAACCAAGTATAGTGAATAAACCAGTATAAGGGATAATTAAGTGGATAGCCAAGTATAATGGATAACTAAATGGATAAACAAGTGTAATGGATAACTAAGTGGAGATCCAAGTATAAAGGATAACTAAGTATATAACCAAGTATAATGGATAACCAAGTGTAGTTGATAAGTAAGTGGATAATCAAGTGCAGTCGATAAGTAAGTGGATAACCAAATGTAGTCGATATGTAAGTGGATAACCAAGTGCAGTGGACAACTAAGTAGATAACAGTGTAGTCGTTAACTAAGGGAATAACCAAGTATAATGGATAACTAAGTGGAGAGCCAATTGTAGTGGATAACTAAGTGAATAACTAAGTATAGTGGATAACAAAGTGGACAGCCAATTGTAGTGGATAACTAAATGAATAACCAAGTATAGTGGATAACTAAGTGGGTAATTTTTCTGGTGGATAACCAAAAATATTTTTTACTAAACTTGGTGGTAGATGCCAAACTGAAAGATAATTCTGAAAAAATGATGCAATAAAATCAAACTGAAAAGATGATGCAAATCTTCCTGATAATACCCTGGGTATGCTTGCTACAAACTGTAGTGGCATAATGTTGAGGCAATAATAGTAGGCTCCAGTAGTAATGCTGAATTTGCTAAATCTCTGCCATTTATTGGAAAATGGCTACAGATCAAAATTCTCACCTTTCAACATTAAAATGTAATTAACATGTAATAAAATGTAATTAACAGCATTAAGTAAAAAATGATAAAAGTATTTATTATCATGAAGTTTAAGAATAAATCCTGCTAGATCTACCTTTTAAATGTATTTTTAAAAAGTCCTTAGCTTTTTTAAAAATGTTGTTTTAACTTCTTTTCTATTGTTACTCATTCATCAACTGAATTTACAGTTCAGCATTCAACAATTTATTCATTGCTTTACTTTTTTTGGCCGATTTTTTTTCTTCTTTGGCTGCAGTTAACTTGTGATAACATTTCGTAGCACAATATTTTTTCTCAGATAATGCCAACTTCTTAAAAAAAATTTCTATTTTTCCCTACCTTAATTTATCACTAATGTGTTGCTTTTTTTAGGTTCTGTAAATAAGAAACAAATGTGAAGAACAGTTCTAGCTCACCCCCCTTCCCAGCTGGCTCTTTCTCTGATTCGTTGGTGTTTTTCTCACTTTAATGAGCATCGTTTTTTTTCACTTCACTTTATTTTTATGAATCGCCCTCGCAGTTGGGAGTGCGCAAGAGTTTCAGTGTTGATTTCCTGTTATTTTTTTTTCTTGCATTTCATTTTCCTGCTCTTAAGGTACTAGAAATACTAGTATATGCTGCTACAGGTAAATTGCTTCCTTTATATTGGCTCCGTCGGCCTGAATGGCCGAGTGGCTAGCGCTCTGGCCTTCAGTACCACAGGTTTCGGGTTCGAATCCCGGCAGTGCCATGGATGTTTGTAGTGGTTCGGATTCCACTTTAAGCCGTAGGTCCCGGTCCTAATAGGATCGTAGAGCACTGCGGGGGCATTGTTACTGCGCGTCCGTGGCTTATCTTCAAGTTAAACGCGATCCCTGGGTAATGCAAAGTGATAAGTGTTAATACATATTCTTCAGTAGTAAAAAACTTTGGTTTTTAATTTTCACGTAGAAAAAAAAATTAATAGTAACAATTTATGTATTATTCGTGGAATAAAGTTTTGTTATCAAATTCAAAAACTCTTATAATTAATTTTTATATAAATAGTGATTCAATAATCACAGGACAAATTTTGAGGAATACAGCAGCTCAAAATACATCTGGTATTTCAGCTGCTCAAATAGAGCTTAGTAAAATATACAGAGTTTGTGATTGTGTTGCGTCCAATCTTCAGTGTCCTGCAGTGCAGGACGGGCATCCTATAGTCCGACTCACGAGGCAAGATCCTAAACATCACAAACGGCATCGAAACAGTGTCGGCAGCTGATTGAATCTCCGCTCTAATGTTTATCATTGCCACTGAGCTACCGTACGTTTATATTTTGTCCGTGTTGTATATATATATATAATTTCATATATTTCCAATTTGAACACGAGAAATTTTGTTTTGTTTCTGGCCTTTGTTTTGGAATACTACTCGCTTGCGTTGAAATCTTTAAGAAATAGACGGATGTCAAAAACTTTGCAAAAAACGCGCCACTCCCTAACAAAGTCCAAACAAGTCGTAATAGCATTGTCTGGAATGACCATACACCGTCATATTTCCTGAACATGTGGTGGAGAAGGACAGTTCTTTGCAACAGAGTTTTAGATCTGGTGATCTTCAATCATGTGTTAGTAACGAATAGGCTAGCGCTCTGACCTTTCTTATCAAAGGCTTCAAGTTTGAATCCTCGCTGGGGATGGATGTTTGTGAGGGATTCAGAATCCTCTTTAAATAGTAGTCCCTTATCTAATTAGCCTAAAGTATGCACAGACTGATCGTAGAGCTACAAACCAAACCAAACCTCCCCATTTCTAATTGGCAGAGAGTTATAAAATTCTGTCATTTTAAAAACATCCAGTCTAGAGGAGATACACTATATCTCCGGGAGACATCGAAAAGTATTGATGTTGCTATATTTGTCCTTATTTTCGCTTTCAATTCCCTTTTTTAAATTTCTTAACTTTCTTTATTCTTTTTTAAATTTCAACCTTTGTTTCAAATTAAAATTAGTAGTATTTCGTAACTAATTCATTTTTCCCCCTTAAAAATGAAAATGCCCTTTTAGCTTAAGAAAGGAAAGACCCCCAACCGCAAGCAGGTAAAACTATGCATAGTGTTCCGCAATTTTACCCTGGAGAATTTTGCAGTGAAATATTTATTAGCGAAGTTCCACTTTTGCCAGTCATGAAAGAGATTCTTTTATTCTGTCAGATTTACTTATAAAAAAACTGAAAAAGCAAATATCAGTAAAACAGTCACGATGAAATCAAGATTTTGAAGACCCATTAAATGCACGGTGGCCTATTTCATTGAAATTGTGAAGTTAATAGAGAGTTTTTGCATACCGTATTTTGAACGTCCGTTAGCTTTTTCTCCCTAACGCGCATGCTCATAGGAAATTGCGCATGCGTATCTGTAATAATATTTCCTATGAGCATGCGCGCTAGGGAGAAAAAGCTAACGGACGTCCAAAATACGGTATGCAAAAACTCTCTAATATCTTTCACAACAGTGCTGGACGACAAACAGATCACGAACAGTCCAAAAGATAAGAGATCTTGGGGACATGCACATACTGTGAACTATTCACCAGTGAGAGGTGACAGAACTAATACCTTCTTGCAGAATTTTCAAGGATAGATGCCATTTTACTTGGCATATGAAAATAAACTGAAATCCTCATGGAATAGAGTTTTGCTTTTCGAACTCAAAAACGCTTACTTTTAATGTTGGATGGATGTATAACGAATTTTCCCCATAAGAAATAAAGAGAAAATAATTAATGTATTCCCCAGAAAAAAAATTCTTGCTGTTATTGGCATTTTATAAAACTTCCAGGGGCCTGATGGCCGAGTGGCTAGCGTTCTGAAGCTCGGTAACACGGGTTTTGAGTTCGTGTTCCGGAGGTGCCATGGACTTTTGTAGTAGTATGGAATCCACTATAAATCGCAAGTCCCGGTCTAATAGGATCGTAGAGCGTTGTGGGGTAGTGTTACTCGCGTCCGTAGCATGTCTTCAAGCTACACTTGCCTCCTGGGTAGTGCTCAATGAGTAACAGCGGTGCAGCTCTTGCTTATAGCATAAAGATTAATGTCTCTGTATTGCGTGCTTCGTTATAAAAACAACAAAAAGCTTCCAAACAGGACTAGTGTCAAGGTGGCCTTATTCTAAAAGGGTTGTATACTGAGTTACCACTGTAAGAGATTCGGTCACGTATGTGTAAGTCGGCCTCTAGTATAAGGGTGGTATAAAATAATTTAAACCCTGGTTAATACTTAAACACATAAATACAAAAGCCGTTAGATGAAAATTTATTAAATTTGTCTCATTTCTGTTGGGTTTTTTCCACATGAATTTAATAGATTGACGATTTGACGAGATCACCAGATTTTAGGTTTGCTAAAACTCTACCCCAAAGAGCTTTGTTGTGGTGCCTTTACCTCAGGATGTTTCGAAAGTGGGACATTGTCTAGTCATTCAAGACAATGCTATTACGGCTTGTTTTTACTTTGTTAGGATGGTATCCATTCATTTAGAAAAAAGTTTTACAACACACGAGTCATATTCGAAAGAAAGGTTTTATACCAAACAAAATTGTTCACTTCCAAATAGGACGTAAGTCAAGATAGACTTATTTCAAAGCGGCTGTATACTGGAGGAACCACTGTAAGAGTGTCGGCCACATATGTGCAAGTCAACCTTGAATATAAGCGTTGTATAAAATAATGTAAACATTGGTTAAAATACATAAGTACAGAAGTAGTTAGATAAAATAGATACTAGTACATAAATGAAACTTTATTAAATTTATCTCATTTTTATTTTTTTCCCGCATGGATTTTATAAATAGACCATCATCGGATTTGAGATTTGCTAAAACTCTGTCCCAAAGAATTTTATTTTCGTGCCTTTACATCAAGATGTTTCAAAAGTAGGACATTGTCTAGTCATTCAAGACAATGCTATTACGGCTTGTTTGGACTTAAGGTGATATCCATCCATTTAGAAAAGTTTTACAACTAGCGAGTCGTATTCCAAACCAAGGTTGTATACCAAATAAAACTGTTCACTTCCAAACAAGACGTATGTCAAGGTGAACTTATTCCAAAACAAATTCCAACATCATCAGCAAGGTCTCTAATTGTAAATCGATGATTTGCAAGCACCAAATCTTTATTGAACGTGAACTTCTTCGGTTGAGGTTGATGGTCGACGAGAGGCCTCTTCGTCTTCAACGCGTTCTTTGCCTTCTTTGAACTGTTTATACCACTTCCAAACATTTCTTTCCGATGTAGGAATGATCACCGAATGCCTTTTGCAACATTCTATATGTTTCCGCAAACAAAATGTAATGCAAGTTCTTTGCTCAATTAATTCAGACATTTCAAAAATTGCCGGAATCAGTTTTAGCGTCTCACAAAGGCAAGCGTAACCCAAACACTAATGAATATTTTAACGTCAAATTTCACACAGATGTCAAGGTCAGTGCCAGCAACCTAAAAAAGGAAAATAATTGAAATTCCATATGCCCGAGAAATTTAAATTGAAAATTGGTTTTACTTTTTGGGCGCAGTGGTACTATAATAGATTTTCAATTAAACCATTTTTTTTTCAAAATGAAGCTAATAAAAAAAAAGACACTATTTAAGTAGAAGTATTTTTAGAAAATACGCGTGCCAGCGTGGCATTTTTCTGCGGTGGAAAAGAATTGTAAATAGTTTCTAATAGCTTCCGTGTCATTAGTATTCTTTTTTTTTTTTTTTTTTTTTTTTTTTTTGAGAAGTAAAAACTGTTATATTTTTAGTTGAAAAACATACAGTCAGCTAAAGAAATGAATTACTTAAGAAATTTCTTGAAATAAATATTTATATATTATTTTAAAAACATAACAGCATGACTATCTATAATATAAATATTTCGAATTAAAAATTTAAAAACATTCATTTTAACCTTGCTGTACAAAAATAGAGCTTTTAAACATGGAACTATCTTTAATATAATCTAGATTTTAACTCAAAACCTACACATTTGTTTTTTTGCATACATGCATGTTTGCATTGGAGAGCAAACTTATTTTATGAAAGCATGTAAAAGAAATAAATGTTTTGCCATTTGAATTTTCTATCTTAAAATATCATTTCATTAGATCAATGACAAGTATCTTAGCATTTATTTATCTTGATCAGCTCATTTATGATTTTTTTCTTCAATAAAAACCAGTACATAGTAATAATCTTCCATTTTAATAAAGGATTTAATAATTTAAAATAATAAACTATAATGAAAGTCTAATATTTAGTTGATAATCAGCCTATAATGTACACAAAGGAATATATTTTTTTTTTTTTGCATTCAAAACTATAAAAAAATCCTCTCCTCTAAAATTGCCTGCTATGATAACGAAAAGAACTTATTACATTCAAGCAAGCAAAAGTGGGCGACCAAGTGCAGTGGATGATTAAGTTGATAATCGCGTGTAGTGGATAACTAAGTGGACAGATATGCACAGTGGATAACCATGTGCAGTGGAACTGGATAAACAAGTGCAGTGGATAACTGGATAAACAAGTTCAGTAAATAACTGGAAAAACAAGTATAGTGAATAAACCAGTATAATGGATAATTAAGTGGATAACCAAGTAAAGTGGGTAGCTAAGCGGATAACTAAAGGGATAACCAAGTGCAGTTGATGACTAAGTGAATAACCAAGTGCAGTGGATGACTAAATGGATAACCAAGTGCAGTGGATAACCAAGTATAGTGGATAACCAAGTACAGTGGGTAGCTAAGCGGATAACTAAATTTATAACCAAGTGCAGTGGATAACCAAGTAAAGTGGGTAGCTAAGCGGATAACTAAATGTATAACCAAGTGTAGTGGATGACTAAGTGAATAACCAAGTGCAGTGGAGGACTAAATGGATAACTAAGTGCAGTGGATAACCAAGTATAGTGGATAACCAAGTAAAGTGGGTAGCTAAGTGGATAACTAAATGTATAACCAAGTGCAGTGGATAACTAAGTGAATAACCAAGTGCAGTGGATGACTAAATGGATAACCAAGTGCAGTGGATAACGAAGTATAGTGGATAACCAAGTACAGTGGGTAACTAAGCGGATAACTAAATTTATAACCAAGTGCAGTGGATAACCAAGTAAAGTGGGTAGCTAAGCGGATAACTAAATGTATAACCAAGTGTAGTGGATGACTAAGTGGATAATCAAGTGCAGTGGATGACTAAGTGGATAACCAAGTGCAGTGAAAGACTAAATGGATAACCAAGTGCAGTGGATGACTAAGTGGATAACCAATTATAGTGGATAACCAAGTACTGTGGATAATTAAGGGGACAATCATGTAGTATACTGCAACGAAGTTTAGTCGATAATTAAATTGATAAACAAGTGTAGTGGATAACCATAGTGAATAAACCAGAATAGTGAAACCAGTCAAGGAGAGTGCCAGCAACCTAAAAAAGGATAAAAAAATCGAAATTCCTTAAGCCTCTGGAATTTTAAATTGAAAAGTGGTCTTACTTTTTGAACACAGTAGTGCAATATCACGAATGTTATTGATAGATATATTTTACTAGTTCCTCTAATGCAAGAATTCTATAGTATTTTAAACAACGAATTCATTATCAGAAGAAGAATCTAAAAAACAAATTTTTAAGACCGTTTCCGACCTAGAACTTTTCGCTCTACAGAATAATTGGGTGGCAGTTTAAAGAATCGCTTCGATACCTTTTTCACACCCATGTGTTCTACGGTGGAAAAAAAGAATCTCTCTCCTCTCTTCGTCGAAGTTCGAAGCTTATTTTAAGAGGAGAAGAATTACGCCACTGTTCCGGGGAAAGGGCATTAGTGGAAGCGAACGATTCTCCGAAGACAGATAGGGAGATGTAAACACAGAAGAGCGCCCAGGAAAAAAGAAAAAAAGAAAAAAGAAATTATAATTATCTTGATAGAAAAAAGAACCATGTCCCGTTGATGTTTGCTGAAGTGACGTATGTAACAGTGGGGGAGGGGGGAGAGATGGAACAGCGTGCTATTCGAAAAACGACTTAAAATAGCAAGTCGTACAGTGAAAGTTGGATGCACCTAATGTTTCTGTGTATGAAAAGCTACCTCCCCTTATTTCATCAGTTGTCTTGACATTTTGCGGTTGGATATCAGCATTGTCGTGATATTGTCCTGCCAATAGTGAATTGATGATTTGGTTGTGACTTCTTTATTTTGCCATCCAATTGCGATTGGTCTTATAAGGATAAAACAAATTAATAATTATTGGGTGACCTTTCATTGGAATGTAAAATGGTGAGTATGAAATTCTATACTTATATTCCTCAAAAACTAAAATAGTCTCTTCATATTTATTTTATTATACTGATTTATTGCACAAAAAACTTTTAAAAAAAAATTAATGTTGACAAATAAATTATTACAACTTTCACAACAACTATGTAGTGGTTCGGAATCCACTTTAAATTGTAGGTCCCGGTTTAATTAGCCTGAAGTGTACACAAGATTATCGCAGAGAGACAAACCAAACCTAATGTTTCTGTGTATGAAAAGTTAATGCAGATGACTTTAAAGTAAGCATGCTCAAAAATAACTTTTAATGATAATGAAAACGACTCCTAAAATTCGTGGAAAGTTAATATTAATTGCTATCTATTCGTAAAGAATTTTTACAGTTACTATTTTCGAAAAATTAATCATAACATAAGTTTTATAACATACGACCTAAAATAACAAGTCGTGCAGTGAGCGTGGAGGTACCTAATGTTTTTAGCGGCCTGATGACCAATTGGCTGGCGCTCTGGCCTTTGGTGCCACAGGCTCCAGATTCGAATTCTGGCTGTGGCATGGATGTTTGTGAGTGGTCCGGAATTCACTTTCAACTGTAGGTCTCGGTCTAATTAGCCTGAAGTGTGCACAAGATGAGAGTAGAACAACAAACCAAACCTAATGTTTCTGTCTATGAAAAGCTACCTTCCCTTATTTTATCAGTTGTCTTGACATTTTGCTGTTGGGTATCCTCTTCGCCTTGACATTGTCCTGTCAATAGTGAATTTGATGATTGGGTTGTGACTTCTTTATTTTGCCATCCAATTGTGATTGGTCTTATAAGGATAAAACACATTAATAATTATTGGTTGACCTTTCCTAGGAATGTAAAATGGTATGAAATTCTATTTGGATACTTTGCCCCCACCCCATAATGAGTGTTGGAATATCTAAGTATGCTAAAGTTATTAATACATGTTCAGCAGCGATTAGAATTATGACGAATCTATTTCATTTTACAAAAATGAAAAATAATTATACTAACGAATATTTCTCTGGTTCTTTTTTCTTCTAAAGTTAAAAAAGCTGAGCTGTTGATAGCACAGCAAACCAGACTCCGAGTTGAAGTTGTTAGCGCTTTTGGTTCAACATACACCTGCGAATCGTTTTTTTTTCGAAAATGTAATTGACTCAACACAAAACACGCTTAAACATGCAGACGCTAACCTGCAACACTCATTACGATGTGCAATTACCCAAATTGAAATCGATTTGCAAAAGCTAAGTGAAAGAATGGAGAAACAAGTATCGCACGAGTAAAAGAAATATTTTTTAATGATTTCATTTATATCTATATATTTTGTATATTTCATTTTTAGTGTCATATATTTCTTTACTATGCGCGTTTAGTATCCTTATTATTATATTATCTATGTTTACATGTAAGAATAATAGTTAACACGAAAAAAATGACTCATTTTGTTTCAATTTTCACTTCAAAAAATGCCTATGATGGGTCTAAATCTAATATGGGGATATATAATTTTATATGCGGCCGCAGAGTTAGGATGCATTTCCAAAGTGGCCCGCAAGATCATTTGGGTTGGCCACCTCTAGTCTAGACATTGTCCTTCCAATAGTGAATTGATGATTTGGTTGTGACTTCTTATTGTTTGTTTTCCAATTGTGATTGGTCTTATTAGGATAAAACAAATTAATAATTATTGACCTTTCCTTGAAATGTGAAATGGTGAGTATGAAATTCTATTTGGAGGGTCTGAATGGCGAGTGGATAGCGCTCTGGTGCTCGGTACCACAGGTTTCGGGTTCGAGTCTCGGCGGTGCCATGGATGTTGTAGTGGTTCGGAAGCCACATTAAACCTTAGGTTCCGGTCCTAATAGGATAGTAGAGCGCGTCCGTGGCTTATCTTCAAGTTACACGCGCCCCCTGGGTCATGCAAAGTGAGTAATGTCTGTGCAGTGCTTGCATTAAGGCATCAAAACAAGTGTCTAAGTGTTTGCCAGCTGCATTATAACAAAAAAAAAATTCGATTTGAACAGTTTTCCCTCTCCCTTCCCCTTAATGATTGTCGGAATATCTAAGAATGCTAAAGTTATTAACATATGTTGAGCAGCAATTAGTGTTGGCGTGACAAATATATTTATTTAGCTTAAGGAGGAAGTAGAATGATGAATAGAGATCATTGACCTCTTAAATACGGTTTCAGTGACAAATTTTAGTCTTAAATAGAAAAAAAAAAAAAACTAAAGAGCATATTTTCCTACCATAATTTGTCAAAATATAAAAATGTATTTTAATAATTTTGTTTAACAGCAGATAATTTCTGGTGCATATTATATACAGTCTTAGAAAAATATGAAATATTTTAAAAATTGAAAGAAAAAAAATGTTATTTCGAGTTAGGATTGAAGATTTTGTTAGGAAGAAATGTTTTTAAAAGAGCATAATTATATAATGTAGAACATAATTATGAATTATAGAGCATAATTATATAATATAGAGCATAATTACATAATATAGAGCATAGTTATATACATTTATGTTGTTTTTATAATATTTCTTAAGTAAATATTTATAGCATCATGTCGAATTTATTCCATATTACAAGAATGAAAAATAATTATTCGAACGAATATTTGAAAAAAAAGCGTTTTTCGAATTACGGTTGAAGATTTTTGTAGTTCGAAAATGTTTTAATAAATCATAATTACATAATATAGAGCATAATTATATACATTTATAATATTTTTTAAGTAAATATTTTTAGCATTAGGGTGAATTTATTCCATATTACAGGAATGAAAACTAATTATGCGAATGAATATTTATCTGGTTTTTTTTCTTCTAATTTTTAAAAAACAATGTTTTGCGATCGATTTAATTATTATAAAGTGATCCTATTTTTAATATTAGCTAGGTAATATTTATATCTGATGGTCGAGTGGTTAGCGGTCTGGCGTTCGGTACCACAGGTTTCGAGTCCCGGCGGTGCCATGAATGTTTGTAGTGGTTCGAAATCCGTTTTAAACCGTTGGTCTCAGTCTTCTATGATAGTTGCTGGGATAGTGTTATTCCGAGTCCATAGCTTATCTTCAAGCTACACGCACCCCTGCGTGGGGCTAATGAGTAACGTCAGTGCAGCCCTTCCTTATAGCATAAAAGATAACTATCTAAATATTTGCCAGCGGCATTAGGAAATTAAATATTACTAATGTATTAATTATTATTATTATATTAAACTGCAATTCTGTTTAAATTGAAGAGCCATAAGTTGAAGAAAAAACATGAGTACCATCAAAATAGTGAAAACTTTCTTAAAAATAAAGTGTTGACATTATCTATTTGAATACAGCTTTCATACAAAGAAACTCTAATGTAATTGATGTAGTATTTTCGTTTTTACATTTCTGATATGTCTCTTAACATATTTCTGATGATAAATATTTCTAATATTTAATATCGTCTAAATATTTCAGTATTCTTTTTTCGGATGATAAATATTTCTAATATTTAATGTCGTCTAAATATTTCAATATTCTTTTTTTCTGATGATAAATATTTCTAATATTTAATATCGTCTAAATATTTTCGGATGATAAATAATTTATTCTAAATATTGCAATATTCTTTTTTTTCTGATGATAAATATTTCTAATATTTAATATCGTCTAAATATTTCAATATTCTTTTTTCTGATGATAAATATTTCTAATATTTAATATCGTCTAAATATTTCAATATTCTTTTTTCTGATGATAAATATTTCTAATATTTAATATCGTCTAAATATTTCAATATTCTTTTCGGATGATAAATATTTCTAATATTTAATATCGTCTAAATATTTCAATATTCTTTCTTTCTGATGATAAATATTTCTAATATTTAATATCGTCTAAATATTTCAATATTCTTTTTTCTGATGATAAATATTTCTAATATTTAATATCGTCTAAATATTTCAGTATTCTTTTTTCTGATGATAAATATTTCTAATATTTAATATCGTCTAAATATTTCAATATTCTTTTTTCTGATGATAAATATTTCTAATATTTAAAATCGTCTAAATATTTCAGTATTCTTTTTTTTCGGATGATAAATATTTCTAATATTTAATATCGTCTAAATATTTCAATATTCTTTTTTCTGATGATAAATATTTCTAATATTAAAAATCGTCTAAATATTTCAATATTCTTTTTTCTGATGATAAATATTTCTAATATTTAATATCGTCTAAATATTTCAATATTCTTTTTTTCTGATGATAAATATTTCTAATATTTAATATCGTCTAAATATTTCAGTATTCTTTTTTCGGATGATAAATATTTCTAATATTTAATATCGTCTAAATATTTCAATATTCTTTTTTCTGATGATAAATATTTCTAATATTTAATATCGTCTAAATATTTCAGTATTCTTTTTTTTTCTGATGATAAATATTTCTAATATTTAATATCGTCTAAATATTTCAGTATTCTTTTTTCGGATGATAAATATTTCTAATATTTAATATCGTCTAAATATTGCAATATTCTTTTTTCTGATGATAAATATTTCTAATATTTAAAATCGTCTAAATATTTCAATATTCTTTTTTCTGATGATAAATATTTCTAATATTTAATATCGTCTAAATATTTCAATATTCTTTTTTCTGATGATAAATATTTCTAATATTTAATATCGTCTAAATATTTCAGTATTCTTTTTTCGGATGATAAATATTTCTAATATTTAAAATCGTCTAAATATTTTAATATTCTTTTTTTCTGATGATAAATATTTCTAATATTTAATATCGTCTAAATATTTCAATATTCTTTTTTTCTGATGATAAATATTTCTAATATTTAATATCGTCTAAATATTTCAGTATTCTTTTTTCGGATGATAAATATTTCTAATATTTAATATCGTCTAAATATTTCAATATTCTTCTTTCTGATGATAAATATTTGATGAGCAAAAAGTTTAAATGCAGGTGCTGATTACAGTTGACAAATGAAAAAATCCAAAAGTGATTAATCAAGATTATAAGGAATTTTTCATTGATGTACTTTTTTTAATTTAATCACTCCAGCTAATTTAATTAATAATTAATCACGGTATCTTTTAATACTTAGGCTAATTATTTTTAACATACAACCTATAACATCGACAACATTACAAAAAAAATTTTTTTCTTCATGCAGTAATATTGAGTTTCCATTTTCAGTTCATTAAATGTTCGACAGGCAGTGGGGTCTGATGTCTGAGTGGCTAGCGCTATGGCGGTCGGTATCACAGGTTTCGGTTTCGAGTCCCAGCGATGCCATGGATGTTTGTAGTGGTTCGAATCCACCTTAAACCGTAGGTCACGATCTAATAGGATCGTAGAGTGTTTTGGGGATAGTGTTACTCGCGTCCGTAGCATATCTTCAAGCTACACGTGCTCTATGAGTAGTGATAAATGAGTGACAGCGTCATTGTATTTTGTAGCGTCATTGTCATTTGGAATATTTTAATTTATTATCACATTAATAAATTAAAATATTCCGGAATTACTATTTAAATATTCTTTGCTTTGGAAAAATATTGTAATTAAAATTTAAAGTTGGTAATCAACGATTTAAATAGAAATAATGTATAAAAAATTCAATTACGTTTGTTTATTGATTACGTATATAAGCACTAAACAAATAGTTGGTTTTTCGATGATTACGTATGAAAAAAACATTTTGATTACATGTTAAAAAACGCTACTGTAAAGTGATATGATATTTATCACTTATTTATAGTTTTTTCTGATTATTAAGATAGATAAATGTGTTATGTTAGATAATGCTGTCATTTATCTATCAAGTAAAATTTTTAAAGCTATGATTAATTCATCAAAACTACAGTAATAAAATTACAGAATAAAGAAAAACAATCAAAATAATGTGTTATTAAAAACTTTTTTCATACAAAGAAATTCTAATGCAGTTAATGTAGTCTTTTCGATTTTACATTACTGATATGTGTCTTAACACATTCGTTTTTCTGATGATAAATATTTGATGTATTAAAGTTGTTACATTATGAAACAAAGTTAAAAGAAACAAAAGTCAGAAAGTTAGAAGCATTTAAATGAATTGCTCTTCAAAATAATTTTTGGCGTTATTTTTGTTTTTGTTATGTACTTGATTGATATTTGTTGATCTGTCTGTATGATCTACAGATAATAATTAATCAAAGAGATTAATTAATCGAAGCTACAGCGATAACTCGACATTTAAAGAAAAAGAATCAAAAATAATGTGTTATTAAAAAGTAATTTTTCATACAAGGAAATTCTAATGCAGTCATTTTGTTTTTACATTTCTGATGTCTCTTAACACAGCCTTTTTTTCTTATGATAAATATCTGATACGCAAAAAGTTGTTGTATTATGAAACAAAATTAAAAGAAACGAAAATCAGAAAGTTTGAAGCATTTGAATGAATTGTTTTGTACAATCATTTTTGTTTTTTCTTTTATTTATAACTTTGTTTTTGATTTTATAGTGAAACTTGACAGGGATTTGTTGATCTGTCTGTATGATCTTCAGATAATAATTAATCAATGCTACAGTGATAATACGATATTTAAAGAAAAAATAATCAAAATAATATGTTATTAAAAAGCTACTTTTTCATACAAAGAAATTCTAATGTAGTTAATGTAGTCTTTTCGCTTTTATATTTCTAATATGTCTCTTAAAACAGCCTATCTTCTAATGATAAATATTTGATGTGTTGAAGTTGCTGCAAAGTTAAAAGAAACAAAAGTCAGAAAGTTAGAAGCATTTAAATGAATTGTTATGTACAATCTATTTTGTTTTTCCTTTTATTTATGATGTTTTAGCTTTTATAATATTATGAAACTTGACTGGTGTTTGTTGATCTGTCTGTTTGATGGACAGCTAAATCAAAGCTACAGCCATAACACATATTAAAGAAAAGCAATCGAAATAATATGTTATTAAAAAACTACTTTTTATATAAAGAAATTCTAATGCAGTTAATGTAATCTTTTCGTTTTTACATTTCTGATGTCTCTTAACACAGTCTTTTTTTTTTGACGATAAATACTTGTTGTATTGAAATTGCTGCAGTGCGAAACAAAATTAAAGGAAACAAAAGTCAGAAAATTAGAAGCATTTAAATGAATTTTTCTGCACAATCATTTTTGTTTTTGGCCGTATTTATAATGCTGCTTTTATAAACTTTTTAATTTTGCTTTTATTATGAACTTGACTGAGAATTGTTGATTAGTCTGTATGATCGATAACTAATAATTAATCAATGCTACAACGATAACGCAATATTTAAAGAAAAACAATCAAAATAATGTGTTATTATCATGCGCGAACAAGATGTTGTCCTGGTTAGGGGTCCATGACTTTATCCAAAAATGGGCCAAGCAAATAAAACTAAATTCCAAATTTTGGCGGGAAATGGTACTTTGGGCCCCTTAATTCTTGAAATGCTTCATGAATAACGTTAGTCTTATGAAATTTTCTGGAGAATTTGGCTTTTGTTTGATGTGTTTTGTAGTATGGTTTTGAATCATTTTTCATGTTTTGGCTTGGGATTTTAAACATTTGTATTTCCCATGGTTATAAGTACTCGTAGTAAGTTGATCAATTCCTTCTTCTTGAAGTTTCATATTTATTTATTTTGGCATTTTCTGGTGCCTATTGAGCTGTATAGTGCTGTATAGTGCTTCTTCATTTTGTCAAATTTGATATAGCTATTGTACGAGACAATATTCTTTTTTTCATTTATTCTTCAACTACGTTCATCTTACTTTTGTATATTCTTTTAGAAATTCTTCAGCAATTCCTTCTTCATGAAGTTCTTGATCTATTCAGTATTGCTATATTCATATGGATATTTGAATTTGGTCATTCTTGTAGTATTCCAATCAATTGCTTCATATATCTCTTGCATTATTAAACATTGGCAAATTCCTGAGTTTATTCATCCGTTATCCAATGTTCACACATGATAAGTTGAAATTTGCCGAGCAGATTTTTTTTTGTATAATTCTTCTGTGTTTTTTTAAAAAACTGCTTTATCTTACAAAGAAATTCTAATGTAGTTAATGTAATATTTCCGTTTTCACATTTCTGACATATCTTTTAACACAGCCTTTTTTCTGATGATAAGTACTTGATGTATAAATAATGTAAGATGTATTTGATGTATGATGTATTTGATGTACTTGATGTATTTGATGTATGATGTATTTGATGTACTTGATGTTTTTGATGTACTTGATGTATTTGATGTATGATGTATCTGATGTATGATGTATCTGATGTATGATGTTTTTGATGTATGATGTATTTGATGTATGATGTATTTGATGTATGATGTATTTGATGTATGATGTATTTGATGTACTTGGTGTGTTTGATGTATGATGTATTGATGTACTTGATGTATTTGATGTATGATGTATTTGTTGTATGATGTATTTGATGTATGATGTATTTGATGTACTTGGTGTGTTTGATGTATGATGTATTCGATGTACTTGATGTATTTGATGTATGATGTATTTGATGTATTTGTTGTATGATGTATTTGATGTATGATGTATTTGATGTATGATGTATTTGTTGTATGATGTATTTGATGTACTTGTGTGTTTGATGTATGGTGTATTTGATGTATTTGATGTATGATGTATTTGATGTATTTGTTGTATGATGTATTTGATGTATGATGTATTTGATGTATGATGTATTTGATGTATGATGTATTTGTTGTATGATGTATTTGATTTGGTGTGTTTGATGTATTTGTACTTGATGTATTTGATATATGATGTATTTGATGTATGATGTATTTGATGTATGGTGTGTTTGATGTATGATATATTTGATTTGATGTATGATGTATTTGTTGTATGATGTATTTGATGTACTTGATGTGTTTGATGTATGATGTATTCGATGTACTTGATGTATGATGTATTTGATGTATGATGTATTTGATGTATGATGTATTTGATGTATGATGTATTTGATGTACTTGATGTGTTTGATGTATGATGTATTTGATGTACTTGATGTATTTGATGTATGATGTATTTGATGTATTTGTTGTATGATGTATTTGATGTATGATGTATTTGATGTATGATGTATTTGATGTATGATGTATTTGTTGTATGATGTATTTGATGTACTTGGTGTGTTTGATGTATGGTGTATTCGATGTATTTGATGTATGATGTATTTGATGTATTTGATGTATGATGTATTTGATGTATGATGTATTTGATGTATGATGTATTTGATGTATGATGTATTTGTTGTATGATGTATTTGATGTACTTGGTGTGTTTGATGTATGATGTATTTGATGTACTTGATGTATTTGATATATGATGTATTTGATGTATGATGTATTTGATGTACTTGGTGTGTTTGATGTATGATATATTTGATGTATGATGTATGATGTATTTGTTGTATGATGTATTTGATGTACTTGGTGTGTTTGATGTATGATGTATTCGATGTACTTGATGTATGATGTATTTGATGTATGATGTATTTGTTGTATGATGTATTTGATGTACTTGGTGTGTTTGATGTATGATGTATTCGATGTACTTGATGTATTTGATGTATGATGTATTTGATGTATTTGTTGTATGATGTATTTGATGTATGATGTATTTGATGTATGATGTATTTGATGTATGATGTATTTGTTGTATGATGTATTTGATGTACTTGGTGTGTTTGATGTATTCGATGTACTTGATGTATGATGTATTTGATGTATTTGTTGTATGATGTATTTGATGTATGATGTATTTGATGTATAATGTATTTGATGTATGATGTATTTGATGTACTTGGTGTGTTTGATGTATGATGTATTCGATGTACTTGATGTATTTGATGTATGATGTATTTGATGTATTTGTTGTATGATGTATTTGATGTATGATGTATTTGATGTATGATGTATTTGATGTACTTGGTGTGTTTGATGTATGATGTATTGATGTACTTGATGTATTTGATGTATGATGTATTTGATGTATTTGTTGTATGATGTATTTGATGTATGATGTATTTGATGTATGATGTATTTGTTGTATGATGTATTTGATGTACTTGGTGTGTTTGATGTATGATGTATTCGATGTACTTGATGTATTTGATGTATGATGTATTTGATGTATTTGTTGTATGATGTATTTGATGTATGATGTATGATGTATTTGATGTACTTGGTGTGTTTGATGTATGATGTATTCGATGTACTTGATGTATTTGATGTATGATGTTTTTGATGTATTTGTTGTATGATGTATTTGATGTACTTGGTGTGTTTGATGTATTATATATTTGATGTATGATGTATTTGATGTATGATGTATTTGATGTACTTGGTGTGTTTGATGTATTCGATGTACTTGATGTATTTGATGTATTTGATGTATGATGTATTTGTTGTATGATGTATTTGATGTATTTGATGTATGATGTATTTGATGTACTTGGTGTGTTTGATGTATGATGTATTCGATGTACTTGATGTATTCGATGTATGATGTATTTGTTGTATGATGTATTTGATGTACTTGGTGTGTTTGATGTATGATATATTTGATGTATGATGTATTTGATGTATGATGTACTTGATGCACTTGTAAAGTTGTTTCATTGCGAAACAAAATTAAAAGAAGAAAAGGTCAGGAAGTTAGAAGCATTTAAACGAATTGTTCTGCACAATCATTTTTGTTTTTGAGTTTATTCTTGACTGAACTTGACTGTGATTTGTTGATGTGTCTGTATGATCGGCAGCTGTCTTCTTTTCTATTTTGATTTTGTCAGCACATGTGTTGGTGCGTCAAAAAATCTTTTTCCCTCTCAGAATTGTTTCTTTTTGTACAGTTATTTAAAATGGCATCTCTAATGTGATATCTAGCCAGTGCTTTTAATCAAGTTACATCAATAAATTGCTAGATTTATTTCAATTCGTTGACTAGGACTACAAAATAAATATTACAAAAATTCATTAATAATTTTAATTGCTTGTTATTCTGTAATTACTTATTAGTTATAATCTTTGATTAATTTAATTTATTGCGAATGATGTTTTTTTTTATTTGGAGAATGTTTTAATAAAGAAAAACAATCAAAATAATGTGTTATTACAAAACTACTTTTTCTTACAAAGGAATTCTAATGTAGTTGCTGTAATATTTCCGCTTTTAAATTTCTGATATTTCTCTTAACACAGCTTTTTTTCTGATGATACATACTAGATGAATTAAATTTGTCTTAATTAAACAAAAATCCCAAATGCTTCCAAACTACTTATCAAAAACATCATAGAAATTTGAAAAATATAAAAAATAGTCATAAAATGACCTACAAATTGTGATTAAAATATCATTTTGTTCTAATTACCTAATTTGTTTATGTTATGCATGAACGAATATAAATTCGAATTTATTCTTTGATGGATTTAATTTATTGTGAATAATGTTTTTTTATTTAGAATGTCTTAATTAAACAAAAATCAATCAATCAAATAAATTACAATTAAAATAGCATTTCGTTCTAATTACTTAGTTTGTTTATGTTATGTATTAATGAATATAAATTCGAATAAATTTCACGAAACGACTAATACATTTTATAAAAAAAATTTCTTAAACTTAAATATAAACGTGCTATATTTACAGATATTTGGCGATTTATCATTTGCGCTCAGTTAACGGAAAAGTTCATACCTTTTTTCGCGAGATGAGTGGATTCGTATATAAGCCGATCCCTGTAATATAGCTTTAGAAAACGTTCTAAAAATTTTAGCCTATGCATGAAAATATAAGGTATATACAAAATTAAGCAGGGTGAGCACGAAGTCTTGCCTTGATTATAAAAATTTATTGCAAATTAGCCGTTGAATGTAAAAAAGTAATTTTATTGTCTTTGGATAGATAACTTTTAACATTTTTTTTGTGTCTGAGTGTAATAGATCTGAATAGAATGCATGCCGATAACGATTACTTAAGTCGCATTAGTTTTTCTTATGAATCGACCTATCATGTCTGCAGAAATGTAAATAACTATAATGCCCATGTCTGGGCATGAGAAAATCCGCATGTTTCTGCACAGGTATTTAGAGACAAAATGTTTGGTGCTGCCTCTTGTATAACAAGTTTATTGAATGGAAAAAAACAGCCCCTCTAGCCTTTACTTAGACAAGGGGTCTCCAAACTTTCCAGCCTTAGGGCCATTCTGCTTACTCCAGTAAGTACCAAGGGCCAAAACCGTTTTAAAATTTCTCCCCTTATCTATAATTTCTAGACCAGTCGCCGAGTACGCACTCTGAGCGAGCATACGCTTGCTGACTACAAACTATTGTCATATATTAAAAAATCATAATTACACAAATCTCATTAGTATTTTTTTAAAAGTGTATACCCCGCAGTTTCATTCGCATTCATTTAGCTTTTCCGTTCCTGAGGGAATTTCAGAATAAAAATCATATATTCGATTCAGGATATATACATTCCAAACATCGATATACATACAGATGCGATACTCTTTACCCCAACATAACTAGCGAGGGTAACCGCGGGATGTTCACTAGTTTATAATGTTAGTGGGATTCATTTTAATTACTTGTTAGTTGTTATGCTAAAGTTAAATTTTCCGTGTATTATGCTTGTCATTAAGCTAGCAAGTCAATAAAACCGAGTTATTATCATTCAGTGTTTTTTTTATCCAACTTATTACAGCAACAATAAACTATTCGCTGTCGCTGGCCGGTTGGATGACACTGGCGGGCCGGATTTCATCGGTCCGTAGTTTGACTTAGACCAAGGGTGGCCAACCCAAATGATCTTGAGGGCCACTTTGGAAGTGCCTCATAACTCCGCGGTCGCATATAAAATTATATATCCCCACATCAGATTTAGACTCACTATAGACATTTTCTTGGAATTAAAAACTGAAACATAATGAGTTTTTTTTTTTTTTTTTTGTGTGTGTATACTACACATTACATGTATTATTCTTATATGTAAACTTATATAATATAATAATAAATTACACTAAACGCGCATTTTAAAGACATATATAACACGAAAAATAAAATATGAAAAATATATAAATATAAACGAAATAAGAAAAAACTGAAATCATTAAGAAATATTTATTTTACTAGTGCGATATGTGTTTCTCCACTCTTTCACTTAGCTTTTGCAAATCGATCTCTATTTGGTTATTTGCGCATCGTAATGGCAGCAGGTTATCTTCCGTTATGTTTAAGCGTGTTTTGTGTTTGGTCAATTTCATTTTAGACAAAAACGATTATCAGGTTGAAGTTGAACCAAAAACGATAACAACTTTTTATGCCAGATTTCTCAAATATCTAGGGATGGCCACTGTGTGTTATTTTAAAATCAAAGTTAATTTTTTCTCATTATTTCGGCAGTTAATTTTTGAATATATTGACGCACACATAATGTATTTTTTAATACATTGGTTTCCACTATTTTGGTCATTGTAAAAAAAATATTTTTGTAAAAGTACGATAAATCTTTGAAGAAAAAACGTTCAAGGCGGGCTGCGGGTTCGCCACCTCTTACTTAGACTTAGTAGAACTGTCCATTCAACCCCAGTCCCAAGAATCTCAACTATGTATTATCTATCAGCGAGATGGAGCACCTCCTCATTGGTGTTCTAGTTCTTGAGTTCTGAGAAAAATTTCTTGGCCTAAAATTTGAAGGGATGGACGAACGTCACGGCCTCTTGATATTGCTCCTCTTGATCCATCTTTTGGGACTCTATCAAGGACAGAGCTTTTACGTCACCAGTTCATGACGTTGAAGAACTGAAGACTAGGATAAAATGACTGCGCTATTACAGAAAACATGTTAAAGAAACATGTTAGCGAGAACCACTTTGACATTCTTCCAGCTACCAAAGGAGAAGGCATTGAAATCTATAGGAGTACATGATTTTGTGAGTATACATGACTTCGCAAAAACTATTTTTAATTCACAAAAATTTTTTAGGTATGTCTAGGACCTAATTAGCGATCTGTCTCACGATGCAACAGGTTTCGGGTTAGAGTCCCAGTGATGCCATGGATGTTTTTAGTGGTTCGGAATCCACATTGAATCGTAGCTCCCGGTGTAATATGACTATAGAGCGTTGGACGTAGGGCTGACAGTCCCACATCATAAAAAAGAAAACATCTCTTGTCTCGAAATATGCCAACAAGCAGATGACCTTGGCTCACTATGGGGCTGTTGAGTCACTGATGATGGTGATGACTGAAGACCTAGTTGTTTTCAACCATCCAAATTTTCAAAAATCTGTCATGACGTTTATCATGTAGAAATTATTTTAAAAAAGACTAATACAAATATTCTTCCAGCTGAATTTTTTGTTATCAACATTAGCATTCATAACACACCACAAGTTATTATATCTGTCAATAGAAAGGATTTCCAATTCATTATCATTAGACTCGCATCCTGGAACTCCAACATCACTATCAACATACATCGCAATATCATCATTAATCTGCTCGGAACTAATTCCATCTGTAATAACAGTACTTTTAAACAGGAGCAAAGAAAAGAATTTAAGACTGCTCTATTAAAAAAGGATGTCCCAGGAACATTTCTTCACATGTATTTTTTTAATCTGTAGTCTCCCAACTCATTATTGTTAAAAGATTGCTTCCCATGGGTAGCAGTTTCCATGGGTTCACCACATTGGAGAGTATTTGCTCACATTTCTGATAAGAAGTAATGAATCACTCCATCAATTTCTATATCACAATTCGTTTTTCTCACGTTGCTAATTAACGAAACACTCGCAGATACTACAGATATGTAGATATAGCCGCATTTCTATAGATATACAAATTGTTTATCATAGCCGGTCAACCAGTCATTCACTTAATGGCCATATTATTATAAACAATCACGGGGTCCTATCACAAGACTATTTTTGCTTTATAAAACAGGATAACAAGATAATTTTTCTTTAGTTAATTAGACCACTCTGAAAGGATGGTTAGGTGTGTTCTGTTCTCTCCATGTTATTGAAGCAGGTCGCTAGATAAGTTTTATATATATAAGTATACCATATAGGTGACTAGGCAGAAATATGATGATTTATAACATCCTGAGGTTACGTATTTCTTTATACAGTTATCCTCAGGGTATAGGGCTATTATAAGGGGTGGGGGGTATTATAAATAATTTCATTTGGATTCTTATGCTTTATTTTTATTTTTCTAATTTCTGAAAGGTTTTACGGATTTTCTGAACTTTTTTCTTTTCCTCTTTTGTATGTATGTATGTATATATATAATTTTTATTTTTATTTTTATTTATTTATTTATTTTTGATCAGTCAATGCTGTTGAGCATCTAAAAGCGAATCGCTTGAAAATTTTAATTGAAGCTGCCTATTTAACTTAAATATTAAATTTTTTTTGCTTCCAAATCATTAATAAAGCAAATCCATTTTTGAACTTTCTAATTGTTAAATTTTGTATCTCTTTTATTCTTATTGTGCTATTTGAGCCCGGTATATGCTAAGTAATTCAGTTATTATAAGTTAAAACATAAATATAACATAAAAATTGCAAAACTAAATGGTATACATGGCGACGCTTTTGAAATTATCAATACTTTCAACGAGACAACTATTAGAAAACTCGCAATAATTTGAGACAGTTATTTGATATCTGAAAATACGAATTCTCAGTACTTGGTTTAGTTCAACAAAGTTAGTCACTGTTATTTCTGATATTAGGCAAGCTACCAATTAGTTATGCGTAGCTACTTATTGCGTTTTATTCTTTTCCAAATTAAAATTTTGATGAAGTTCTATTCTTGTAAAAAAAAAAAAAAAAAAACCTACAAATTTGTTTAATAGATTATATAAAATTAATGAAATGAAATTAATAAATCCATACGTTAAGAAATGAATGAATTTCTTTCTGTAACAGTGTTCTCAATAATTCTGTTACCATTTTCAAATCCAACCACGTTTTACTTCAGTAGCTCGCCAGATGCTGCCCTCGTACTGTTAATACAGTACGAGGTTAAGGATAATACAGTACTGTTAATACAATACTTTTATTATTAAACAACGAGGGATGTTTAAATAAATATTTCCAGTTTCCCAGATACAAGGATTAGTTCATGAATAATTAAAATTCCACTTCATCAAAGTTAAATCAAGAAAGATTCTTTATTAACAATAAATGTATGTGTCATTATTTCATAATTGATCAATAATATCAACATAAACTTGTCAAAATCTCTTTCTATATATTCTTGAATGCAAACAAACACTGTTTTTATTATTACAAAAAAAAAAAAAAAAAAAAAAAAAAGGGATTTGTGTTGATGTATTAGGCTAGTTTTTCTTTATTTTAACATTAATATTAATTTCGTCATAAATAATTCGTTTTCAGCAAAGTGTTAACCATTCAAATTTAACATTATTATTAATTTCGCCATAAATAATTACTCTTCAACAAGGTCCTTACAATGCGTTCTTCGCTGATTATTATTGTACCAGAACAATTGCGGCAGAAATCAGAACTCATCTCTGCTCCTAAAAATATAATTTCCTTGACGTTTGTTTTGAAATTGTGCGAAGTTGCACAACAAAAGTTCTTGAATCAGAATCGCGACATCTTGAAAAGATTTCAACCTTGTTTTTGTTTTTTACACTTTTGAACAACGGCCAAATTGATGAACATTTGCCACATTTCTCCTTATCATTTTTTATCAAGCAACATTAACGTTTGTTCTGCATCTTTTTATTCTGAATTTAACAATAACATTCACAAATAAAAGAAAAACTATTTTTAAAAGTATGCAAAGCGTCCTTGAAAAAATTGCTGATCATTTTCCTAACAGGTCAAGACTTAAGGATCATTGGGTTTGTGAATATTTAATTAATGCATTCCTAAGAGCGACGTTTAAAAGATTAGATCCAACAAAGAATATTTCTGGTCTACTGATTTATCATGCTCATCTTCTGTATAAAGACAAAAAAGCTATCCTTCATAATAATTACTAGGCCTTTTAGCTTTATAAATATATAATTCTTCTGTACATGTGTTTGTCACTGAACTCCTAAGCGGCCGCACCGATTATGATGAAATTGAGTATGTTTAAGTAGGTCCCTGGATGGTTTAGATTCACAATTTCACCCTGTAGGGTTCGTTGCAATCAATGTAATTCTTCTGTACGTGTGTTTGTCACTGAGCTCCTCCTAAACGGCTGGATCGATTTTGATTAAATTTTGTGTGTGTGTTGAATAGGTCCCTGAATGGTTTAGATTCACAATTGGACCCGTTAGGTGGCGCTGAAATCGGGATCTTCAGTATGTGTGTTTGTCACTGAACTCCTCCTAAATGGCTGGACCGATTTTGATGAAACTTTTTGTGTGTGTTTGACAAAGCGTGGAGAATGTTTTTATGCTATCCCCTTTGTTGTAAGTCGCCACCAGATGGTGCTGCTGTCTACAACGTATGTCAGGTTCTCCTAGTAACTTATAAATAAACAAAATGTCAAGGGCCCAAACATAAAATTGACATTCATTATTCAATTAAATAAATATTTAAATTATAATAAATATTAAAATTGGACATATTTAATATTTGGGTGAAGGTTAGCCATTAAGCTTTGTAAGATTTTTTAAAGTTAATTTTCGTTTATTTAATTTTAACAGTTATTATTTATTACCTATAGAATTCCAGGTATTGTTTTGGCGAGACAGGTTTTTCTTTTCTTGGTTTCCTTGACCACTTTCAACATTTCTAATTAGGTTTTCTTAATTCTTTTACCAACTATTCTTGTTGATTTTTTTAAATTTCTTTCATGAGCTTTTTTATAAAATCATTTGGATTTTTATAGTTTATTATTTTTTATTTAATCTCTTTACTTTTTTCTTTTTTTAACTAAAATTGATGAACACAATTTAGTACCTCAATATGATTGACTGATATTTTTTCTCTTTTTGTTTAAAATATCTATTATGCTTTTTGTTCTTACATTAAATTCTAAATTTTATGGGTAACCTTTATATCGGCTCAGCCGATTACAATTTTATTTTACTTTATTTAATCAATTATTATTTATTTTATTTTATTCTAGAATATTTTTTTTTCAAAACGTATGGATATTACAATTAAAATGTGAATACGAATGATTCTAGGTGTGATCCATCATTATTTAGGGGGTATTGAACATATACTTCTATATTAAGATTGTAGTAGAATTTAGTACTTTTTGTGATTTGAATGTTTTTATTTGAAATCATTGAGTAGTTTTTAGTTAATGATTACTTAAAATTATTTTAAAAATTTGATATTTTATATTTAAAGAAATATTTAAACTAATGCAAGAATTAAAATTAGATATATTTAACATTTATATAGTGGGTTATGTTAGTCATCAACCCTTGTGAGAATTTTAAGTTAGCTTTCGTTTATTTCTTTTTATCAATTAATATATACACTCAAGAGCCAAAACATTATGACCACCCCTACATTTTGCAATGAACTCGCCTGGATGACGTGGAAGGCACGTGATCAGGTGGATGTGGTATTTAACTGGCATTAAGTGGCGGTATTAATCCATGCCAAGGCGAGTTGATGCTGTGTTGCGCGCCAAAGGTGGGCCAACTCGTTATTGACAGGTGGTCATGATGTTTTGGCTCTTGAGTGTATACTACTATATATTTCAAAACGTATGAATATTACAATTGGAATCTATGTTACAATGCTTCATACTTTAGAATGATTGCAGATATGATCCATTATTAATTAATATGGACTTAATATTCTTATATTATAGAGTTAGTATTCTCCTATATTAAGATATTCCCTAAATTTAACCTATTTTATGCTTCGAATGTTTTCAATTGAAATAATTTTGTAATTATTAGATAAACATGAAATTATTAAACAAATCTGATTAGAATTTATATTTTGCAAGGAGTGAAGAAATTCATTCACTTGTGACAGGATATCTCTATGACAATTTATCAAGCTTTATCTAATATTCTTATAAAAAATCATTTAAAACAATGTAAAATCTCCTTAATACAGTTGCGTAGTAATCTGAATGAAAAAAAAAACTTGTTTTTTCGATACATTGATAACAAAAATAAACCTGAGTAACAATGTAGTCTTTGAGAAAAGTGCGTATATTTCTTTTATCAGCTTATTTATTTTTATATAAGGATTTATCATATTTTAAATTTTTTTTTTATTCTTTTCATTAATTAATGTAAACAGGAAATATCAGTTTGTTTAACTTCAACCATCGTTGTGATTTCCTTTATTATTTTTGACATGCAAAGCTTTTATATAATCATAAAATATAAACTTCAGTAAGAGATTTTTTTCATTAAAAAAAAATATATTAAAGATATATTACAAAGATATAGATTATATCTTAATTATATATTAATATATAATTCCAAATATACAAATAAAATTTATAATATAATTTTTGTTTAATATCTTAATTATATATTAAGATATTAAAGATATAGGCTAGTATATTGAAGATATAAAAAAGGAATTTATATAATTCTATGCTAAAAAAAAAATTCTAGAGTGATGTTAACTATATAATCTATTCATTTTGCAATTGAAAAAGAAAGTTTAATAAATATTTTTGCAGCGTGCAGAATATGGGCAACCAGATTGTAACTGGGTGTGGTTGGGTTGAGATACTTGAGGCACAGATTGGAGAACTCAGAACTTTATTGATACAGACACAAACACCACACACATAATTAGAGACATGCAATATTGAACACATTTAAAGAGCGATAAACATAGATTTATGGAAGGACTCCACTTCTAAGCCGAAAATCCGAAACTCGGTTAAGCGCAGGGTACCCGAAATATACTTTCTCTCCGGGTGAGAGTCTGTAAGTCAACTAATGCTCTAACTATATTTCCTCTCAGGATGAGAGACTATAAACTAAACGTTTCTCAGCGGGGATGTCGGTTAAGCAGTACTTAAACTCGGGTGAGAGACTCAAGGCTGACTATTTCTCCGCTCTTGGAGTGGTGTAGGAGGAGGCACAGTTAAATTTTAAAATTTAGTTTTTCATATTTCTTTTCAATTTAATTAAATATCTATGTTCACCTTTTTTGTTTACCTTTAGAAATACTTGGTAAATGAAATTTAAAAAAAATTATATTTAAAAAATACTAATTTTATAAAAATATTGGCATTTTAATACGTTAGTAAAGCCCGTTATAAACATTAAAAAATATATTTTATAGAAAAAAGAATTGCTTAATTGTCCAATGCCTTAACTAAACTTGCAAATCAAACTTACATTAAAACTCGCAATGCACTGATAATGTACAAAATATAATTATATTTAAAATTTTGTTTTTAAATTTTTTTTTAAGTTGACTGTTTTATTTTGCAATTATCTTAAAATAGAAAATAAAAACCCAGATCAGAAATCTTTTTGTTACCTCAATCTCTATTATGTTAATTTTTAATTTATTAGAATATCTTAAAAATTCACTAAATGCATTATTTAAAAATACAAATTCAACATGAAATATATACAAAAATCAGAGACAAAGATATATCCGCATTTAGTTTTAACGTGCTAATTTACCACTTTTTATTTCCTTGATCATGTGGGCCTGATGGCCGAGTGGCTAGCGCTCTGGCGTTCGCTACCACAGGTATCGGGTTCAAATCCTGTCTTTGCCATGGGTGTTTGTAGTGGTTCGGAATCAACTTTAAGCAGTAGGTCCCGTTTAACAGGAGCGCTGCGGGGCGTTGTTACTCCGCGTCCGTGGCTTACCATCAAGTTACACGCGCCTCCTGGGTAATGCAAAGTGAGTAACCGGTGCAGCGCCTTATAGCGAAGATCACGGTCGATTTGCCAAACTACATTAGAAGAAAAAAAAATACTTGATTATCAAAATAATTTATGCCAAGAATTGTTACCAAGTGTTATTTTGCGAAAAAAAAAAAGAAATTAAAAAAAAATTTAATAACGAAATCGGTTTAATCTTTAATTTTTAGTATCAGTTATAATGATTCAAAATATTTTACAAAGCGCTCAATTTTTCCATTTATTATCTAATATGGACAGTCCAAACAAAGACCACCAAATGACATGATAGCGTACATTATGTTGCTGATTCTGTGTACATAAGTATTGAAAATGGTGGTTATGACAATGGTATTAACTTTCCACTAATTCTCTAACAAGTTCGTAAGAAATGTAACAGTTGTATGTTTTCTGACAAATATAGTGTGAAATTAACTAATATACACGCACATGCAAATATATATAACTCTTCTGTACGTGTGTTTGTCACTGAACTCCTTCTAAACGGCTGGGTCGATGAAATTCTTTGTGTGGTTTGAGTACATCCTGGATGGTTTAGATTCACAACGGACACAGTAGGTGGGACTGCAATCGGGTTCTTCTGCACATGTGTTTGTCACTGAACTCCTTCTGAACGGTTTGACCGATTTTTTTGAAGAAATTTTTTTGAGTGTGTTTGAGTGGATCCCTGGATGGTTTAGATTCACAATTGGACCCGGCAGGTGGCGCTGCAATTAGATTACAATATTTTTATATTTTTAATTTATATATATTTTTTTTTCTATAATGTAAATTTTTTTCGTGAACAGAAGGCAAATTTAACTACAAGTCACTGAAATCACCAAATTTTGACAATTAATTTAATTAGCTTACAAATTTTTGTAAGTTTTTTTTTTCTACATTCAAGTCAATGATAGATGAACAATAGATATACTACTGTCTCTAAAAAATAAGACCAATTTTCAATTTAAATTTACCGTGCATATGGAATTTCAATTTTTTTCGTTGTTTAGGCTGTTTTGACATATGTGTGAAATTTGACGTCAAAATATTCATTAGTGTTTTAGTTATGCTTGGCTTTGTGAGACGCTAAAACAGATTCTGGCGATTTTTGAAATGTCTGAATTAATTGAGCAATGAACTTGCATTAAATTTTGTTTGTGGAAAAGTATAGAATGTTGCAGAAGGCATTCGGTGAGCATTCGTATATCGGAAAATAAATGTTTAGAAGTGGTATAAACAGTTCAAAGAAGGCAGAGAACGCATTGAAAACGAAGAGCGCTCCGGTCGACCTCAACCGACGAAGCTCACGATTTGGTGCTTGCAAACCGTCGATTTACGATTAGAGACCTTGCAGATGACGTTGGAATTTCAAAAGGATCGGTCCATTCCATTTTGGGCCTCAAATGCGTCAAATCTTGATTGGTACAGAACACACTGAATGCACCAGCAGCTCACACTGCATTGATTCTTCGTAACCATTTCACCAGAAATGCAATCATATCGTTTCTCAACCACCGTATTCACACTGTGCGACATCTGGCTGTTCCCTAAACACCGTTTTGAATCTATTGAAGAGATTCAACGTGAATCGCCACGTGCTTTGAAGGCCCTCCCTGCCGATGACTTTTTAGCATGCATTAAAAGTATTGGAAAAAAAGTTGGAATAAGTACATTGGGATTACTGTGAAGACGATGAAATAAATTTGGAAGAATAAATAAGAGTTTTTGAAAAAAAAAAATTGGTCTGACTTTTTGGGCACAGTAATGTAACAAGTTGAAAGTCCTTGAAATATTGTTTTTGCTTTCTCTCAAAGGATATTTTCGTGCTTTTCCTTGAATACACATTGCAGGGATTTTGTCTGTTTATTGTTCTTTTTTTTCATGACTATTGTGTTTACTGACAACTATTTTAGTGATCACAATTGTTTATAATGACAGAGACAACACCTGCAATGTTTACTCAAGGAAAAGCACGAAAAGATCTTTTGAGAGAAAGCAAAAACATTATTTCAAGGACTCTCAACTAATATACTGGTTGACGCTGTTAATTAAATCACTATATTTTTATGAACTCATGCAAATAATGTTTTCTTTCTCTTAAATATATTACATTCTTCAAATTAGACTGCGATCTGTGATAAAATTATCTATGATGGAACTTTTCCTTTTTTTATGTAATAAGCATCCAAAAAATTTAAATGAAAATTTTTTCATCGTTTACCAGTCTAATTATAGCACGTGTAAGATAAATAGTAATATTTAATTTTTTTTAATAACCACTATTGTATTTATATGCTCGCATCTAGGTCTTTTTTGACCGTACTCGTGGCTCAGTGGCAACGAGCATTAGGACTGAGGTTCAGTGAGCATTAGGACTGAGGTTCAGTGAGCATTAGGACTGAGGTTCCATCCGCTGGCGGCTTTGTTGTAGACACTGTTTCAAAAAACGAAGGGACTCGATGGCATTTGTGATATTCAGCATCTTCTCTCGTGATTCTGACTACTTGGTGGGAGTTTCCCGGTTTTTCTCCCATACGATACCAAATGCCATGTAGTCTCCCCCTAAAAGTCCTCCCGGAAGACAGTGTCCTCCATCTTCAGCGACTCGGAACCAAGACAGACTTCTACCTACTGGTGCTCCATCACAACAGAAGTTGCTCCTTTCCCTCCATCCATGAGTAGACTCCTCATGGGAGTCCGTCCAGCACTGCAGGACACTGAGGATTAGACACAACACACACAGATCTTTTATTAACAGCGTCTAATGGATATTCAATTTCAGTTCATATTCTTTTCTGATATGAACTGCGGAATTGTCTCGTTTGGTTGTGGATTTCGCAACTTATTTTAATGTTAAGAATTCGATAACTCAACATTAGCCACATGCGGAATGAATTTCAACACCAAGTTATAGTGTGCCAAAAGTAAGTCTCGTGGGCCAGTGCTAGCGTGCCTGTTAGCGAGCAAGAATGCTCAGGATTGAATCCTTTGGCGGCATTCGTTGCGGTCATTGCCGAAACGAATAAGGGCCTGATGGCCGAGTGAGTAACGCTCTGGCGCTCGGTACCACAGGTTTCGGGTTCGAGTCTCGGCGGGGCCATGGATGTTTGTAGTGGTTCAGAATCTACAAATTGCCGTAGGTCACGGTCTAATTAGACTGTAGAGCGTTAGGAGTAAGGCTGACTACCCTACCCCGTAAAATGTCAGCGTCACGGAGCCGAGACAGACTTCTACATATGGGTGCTCCATCACAACAGAAGTTGTCTCCCTTTCCCTCCTTCCATGAGACCTTGGACTTAGTCTAGATGTTGCTGTCGACCAAGTGGGATAAGAAGCAACAGAAACGAAGAAATCTGACGGCGATTGTGATAAAGTGTGTAAAACGTCTCGCGCCGATGGTCAAACTACTTAGTGGGTGTTTTCCTCCATACGACAAGTGAATAATGGGCTATTACATCGTTTAGAATTCTCTCTGTGGCCTATTTGTGGTATACATAGTGGAACACGAAGCCCAGCGATGTTAAAAAAAAGTAAAATTTTCAGCCATAACGACTAACATACCATAGATAAACTAAATAATATAATATAATAATATAAATATTAATAATAACATTAATTAATAGAAATAAAATAATTATAATATAACTATCATCCTCCTCAGTCATCATCAGTGGCTCGAAAGCCCCATGGCGGACCAAGGCCGTCTGTCTACTGACAGATTTCGAGACGAAAGATGTTTTCTTTTTACGGGGTAGGATTGTCAACCCTACGCCCAACGCTATACGGCCCTATTAGACCGGGATTTATGATTTAAAGGGGATTTATAATATAACTAACTAATATAAATAACTTTCAATCATATTTCAGTGCAAACACCGCTCCCAAATGCCATTTAATGATTTTGTATTATTACTTGAGGTCCAGAGAAGTCTGATGGATTACCGCATTGGGTCTCCAATTTAAAGGATCTGGGTTCGAAATATAACAAATACCGAACAGAAAACAACAGTGTATATGCTGGTGATGGCAGGATCCCAAATGCCCTGCTCAACTCGACGAGGAAAGGTGTGAACACCTCAGATGTCATTCTTCGAATTGCTCATTTCAAATGACGGTATCACGTGTAGGGCTTGATGGCCGAGTGGCCAGTGCTCTGGCTCTCGGTACTACAGGATTCGAGTCCCGGCAGTGACGTGGATGTTTGTAGTGGTTCTGAATTCACTTTAAACCGTAGGTTCCGGTCTAATAGGATCGTAGAAACGTTGTGGGGGGTTATAGGATCGTAGAACGTTGTGGTTCTTCATCAAGCTGGTCACATCTTCAAGCTACACGTGCCTCCTGTTTAGGGTAGTGCTAAACGAGTAACAGTGGTGCAGTCCTTGCTTATGGCATAAAGATAACTGACCACCGGTTCTCGTTAGATCACCGAAGTCAAGCATCATTGGGCGCGGTCAGTACTTGGGTGGGTGACCACTTGGGAACACCGGCGTGCCGTTGGCAAATTTGGGACCTGAATGGCCGAGTGTCTAGCGCTCTGGCGCTCGGTGCCACAGGTTTCGGGTTCGAATCCCGGCGGTGCCATGGATGTTTGTAGTGGTTCGGAATCCACTTTAAGCCGTAGGTCCCGGTCTCCTATGACTGTAAGAGCGTCACGGAGCAAAAGTCAGGCTTCTACCTACGGGTGCTCCATCGCAACAGAAGCTGCTTCCTTCCCCTTCAACCATGAGTACGTATGGGCTCGTGGGCTTGGCCAGCCAAGTGGGATAAGAAACAACAACAAACAGATAACTGACCGAATTACCAACTGCATTAGGAAAAAAAAACATTATCTTGTATTGCATAAAACTTAAATTAAAACTTAATTAACTTAAATTGTATTGTACGCCTCTGTCATTAATCATGAATAACACTGTATTTGTTATAAATTTATTAAAAGTCTACCGATCTAGCATTTAACAGAATTGTATTTTATGACAACATATTATTATATAAAAGCCTCACAATTTCCACAAATAGCTCTTTCATCAGATACTACTGATAATGATGTTCTTAACAAAATGTTATTTATTTGCAGTGTTAAAAAAAATTTTATGTAAGCCGTGAGTTTATAACTATTTACCATGCTAAAATATCTAGATGCTTAAAATATCCATACACTGAAAATGATACTTATTCATTTATTAATAAGTATCATTTTGCGTTATAATTATTTAAAATTGCGTTATAATTATTTAAGATTTAAAAAAAAATATTTAAAATAATTTTATTAAATAAAATAATTTAATATTTTAATTAAAATTTAAGTTTGAATTCAATGGAGAAAACTTAGTTCCATATGAATTGAAGTACGCATTAAATAGAGATTAAAAGATTTGTGTACATTACACTTTTACAGCTATTTGTATGAATATATGAATCTATGTTATGTTTTATTAAAAATTATATTAATTAATTTTTTTATAATTATTTTAGGTAGATTACGGATTAACTGAAGAGCAAGTTGCGGGTAAGTATACTTTATAATTAATAAATATATATATTCTTCGAATAATATAACAGATAAAGAAATACTTACCGATTTTTTAATGATTTAATTACAAAATTAATATTTCAATGATTTAAAAATTATTCTTCGATTTCATATCTTTTAAAATAGCAGCACTAGTAAATTTGGTAACTTCTATACATTGAATATACAGGGTGATTATAAAAAAAATTTCTCGATGTACGAGTCCATAATTATTATATCATTCACAGAAACTGAATGAAATTTTATTTTTAGGTATGCGATCAAGAATAATATGAAAAACAACAGTTAAAGTCTCCCATTTAAGATTACAGGAACACGAATTCGAAAATTTCTTATGCCAACACCTACTGTTTTTTTACTGAAATGAGATCTCTATAGTGAAAAACCATAAATAGTATTGAAGCAGTACATGTAACACGAAATTCACCGGCGCTAGACAGACTACTACTACACCACATCACTGTGCCTAAAGCTGAGTTGCCCCTTTACAGTTGGGGAATGATGTGGGTGAGAAGTTGAACTGGGCTCTGTGAAGTTCTACAGCCATATGAGACCGGGATCTAAGGTTTAATGTGGATTCCAAACCACTAGAAACATCCATGGCTCCGCCGCGTCACGAACCCGAAACCTGTGGTACAGAGCGCCACTTGACACACTTTACTAGCTAGACACTTGGTCATTCAGACCCCAATGCTAGACAGATTACTACTACACCACCACATCACATCACTGTGTCTAGAGCTGAATTGTCTCTTTGCTTGGGAATGATGTGAGTGAGAAGTCTGGTTGCACTCTGGGACGCTCTACTGTCATATGAGACCGGGACCTACGGATTAAAGTTGATTCCAAACCACTACAAACATCCATAGCACCGCTGGGATTCGAATACGAAACCTGTGGTACCTAGCGCCAGGGCGCTGGTCACTCGGCCATCAGGAACCCATTTAGACAGACTAAGAAGAAAAGTGGAAACAACCAATAAGGACAAAGAAGCAACAGAAAGCAAAACATTTTAATATGCTTCACAAGCTTTTTGTGTGACCTTCTTCACATAGGATGACACTTTGCATGCTACAGATGATAAATAGCACTGAAGCATGTAGCATGTCAAGAGGAATTGGTTGAACCTGACGTCTGATGGCATATTTCAAATCAGATTCAGTTTGCGGGATTAAATGCACGTACTTTAGGTTTCAGTTATCCCACAGCTAGAAATACGTTGGAGAGAGATAAGGGGATCTTGGCGGCCCCGGAAAAGTGAAATGGATCGAGATATTTCTGTCACCAAACTGTTGCAGAAGACTTCATAAACAGGAGAGTGACATCTTGCATCCATACGACGTCAGATAGAGCATTTTGTTATAGCAGGGGTCTCCAAACTACGACCCGAGGGCCAAATCCGGCCCTCCAGTGTCATCCATCCGGCCCGCGACAGCGAATAGCTTATTGTTGCTGTAATAAGTTGGATAAAAAAATACAGAATGATAATAACTCGGTTTTATTTACTTGCTAGGTAAAGCTTAATGACAAGCATAATACTCAAAAAATTTAACTTAAGCATAGCAACTAACTGGAAATTATAGATAATGGCAGAAAAATTAAAATGATTTTGGCCCTTGGTACTTACTGGAGTAAACAGTATGGCCCTAAGGCTGGAAAGTTTGGAGACCCCTGTGTTATAGGAATACCTGAAATCTAAAGCGTTTGCATTTATTCCGAAAACTGTACCTGGTTTCAAAGATTCTGTCAGACATCAGGTTCAACAGATTCCTCTTGCCATAGCACGTGCTGGTGTGTGTTTAATAATGTGAGTAGGAGAATTTCGTGAAACACAACGAAATGTTTTGCTTTCGATTGCTTTTCTGTCTTTATTGGCTATTTTCCCTTTTTATTTTTTCCAACCAAGTTGTATTTATCCAACGATTGTGATTTTTTTTCCTTCTTAATGCTCTTCTGCACAGTTGTTTAAGTAAAAAGGCAAGAAGCAATTTTAAAATGTTTATTTCCTACACGAGTTACATTTATCTAACGGGTGAGATATTACTTTCTTACCAATGCTCACCTCCGTTATTTGTTAATAAAGATTAATACAAGAAGTTATTATAAAATGTGTGTTTCCTCTATGCGAGTTGCATTTATCCAACGGGTGGGATTCATTTTATCTCAATTCTCATATGTGCAGTTACTTCAGTGAACATTCGATGAATACCAGAAGTAATTATAAAGTGTTTTTAATGCGCTTTTAATAGTTTCGCCTTTATGTTTGTTTGTAACTGACTCTTTGGGCTCGATTTTGCCGTACTTTAAGCGATCCGATTTAATTTAAACGTTGTACACTTGTCAAGGACCGACTACACTAAAATATTTTGATAAGTTTATTATCTCATCATGATTAGGATCGCCAGGAGGAGTGATTTTATTTTAACTTATCAAGAGCAATTTAACCCATGTAGAATGAAAGTACCTAACACATTCAAACCTACGTGGGACAGTGGCACAACGGATAACGCGCCTGACTACGGATCAGGAGATTCCCTGTTCGAATCCTGGCTGGCTCGACCTATTCGCATTTAGCCTTTGTTTTACTCACAATTAAATTATTGTAAGAACTATAGTTCCAGTCCTCCGTACCGAGACCTCATTTAAATATTATAGTTTAAAAACACTAAAAAACGCGTTTTTAGAGTTAATCAAACTAAAAAGTAAAAAATGATTGTTAACTTAAGAATAAAATGACTGACGAGAAAATGAAAGTTCACTGTTCTAAAAGCGCGGGTGCTTTGTATGACATTTTTTAAACTAACTTTGCATTTCGGAATGAAACTAGTGAAAAATTATAACGATTGATATCGAGCACCCCACGCTTTCAGAACAGTGACATTCATTTTCTCGTCAGTCATTTTATTCTTATGTTAACAACTATTTTTTACTTTTTTGTTTGATTAACTCTAAAAGCGTGTATCTAATCTATTTTTTTAAATTATAATTTATTTTCCACCCAAGTTGCATTTATCCAACGGAGGTGGTTTTTTTTTCTTAATGCTCCATGCACAGTTGCTTAAGTGAAAATTCGATGAATGCAAGAAGCAATTATAAAATGTGTACTCGAGTTGCATTTATTGACAGGGTGAGATTTCTTTCTTCGTAATGCTGTTCTGCCCAGTTGTTGAAGTAAAAATTCGATTAATGCAAGAAATAATTATAAAGTGTATTTCGCGCCCAAGTTATTTATTCAACGTGTGTGATTCTTTTCTTCTTAATGCTGTCATGCGCAGTTGCTTAAATAAACGTCCAATTCTTCCCGTCTGGACTAGTGAATGAGACGATTGTGACACTCCCTGTTCAGTTGCATATTTAACATCTTAAAGAGAGAGGAAAATCAAATCAGGATCTTCAAGGTCAAGTATATTTATCTGCAAGAAGTTTACATCTCAAAACAGATGTCTTTAAGATAATGTTTATATTCATCCATCTCTCACTTGACAGCGATTAGTAAACTTATCACAGCGCTTCGTAAAGCTGTCAAGTTGCATATAGCCAAACTCGGATAAAAGGGTTGAGATTTTTACTACAAGATGTTGTAATTTTAGTGCTGTTATTAAATACAATGTTATTGTTTGGTTCACTTAAAATTTTATTCACTTTCCTGAATGAAAAGTTTCATTCCGCAAAATATTTTATGCGCTTATTATATTTTTTCGTTATCTATTCATCTGGCAAACGTTTTGAATCTTCCTCTACTAATTTATTGCTTGTTTAATTTCAATTAAATTGCTGTCTTTTCATTTTTTTATTTTTCAAAACTACAACAACATATGCTCGACTCACGGTCCGGAGACAACGTGAACATTAGGACTGAGATTCAATCTACTGGCGCCATTGTTGTAAACGTTGTTTCAAAAAACGATTAGCCTCGATGGCGTTTGGGATGTTCAGCATCTTGCCTCATGAGTTGGACTACCTGGTGGGAGTTTTCCAGGTTTTATCCAATACGATACGCAAATACGGGATAGTTCTCTCTAAAAGTCCTCCCGTAAGACACTGCCCTCCTTCTTCAGCGACTCGGAGCCACGTCAAACTTTTACCTTCGGGTGCTCTATAACAACAGAGGCTGCCTTGCCGAAAAACAAACTTATTTAAAAATTAGTTAACCTTAATGCGCAGATCCCGGTCTAATATGATTGTTGGGCGTAGGGCTGACAACACTACCCTGCAAAAAAGTCTGCGTCTCGGAGCCAGGTCAGACTTCTACCTACGGGTGCTCCATCACAACAGAAGCTGCTCCCTGTTCCCTTCAACCATGAGTCCATACGGGTTCGTGTGCTTGGTCCAGCTGGCTACCAAGTGGAACAAGAGACAGCAACACGTATCCATGCTTAAACATAGTTGTTAAATATTTTTCAACAATATGTTTAAACTATGAGGTCATAAATAACCATTATATTGAAAATTTTGCCTTGTTTCCTAAATAGAGAAATTATTTTTTCTTGTTGTTTTATAAAATGAAAACACGTGTCTTACCGAGTTTTTCTTCGAATTAAATATTTAATATAAATTCACTTATTAGTAACGCTCCCCCTCATTTAAAGCATAATTTTTATTAATTTTTTTCGTATCAAATTTCACAATGTTGTTTCTCTGTTAGTAAAACAAGCTTAGAAAACAGGCCACCATCAAGCTAATGACTTTTTGAGAGAAACTAAATGCAACTCTCTGCTTGTTCATTTCACTTAAATCGCTGTCTTTTCATTGTTTTATTTTTCAAAACTGCAATAATACATGCCCGTCTCGTGATTCAGTGGCAACGGCAGCGTGGTTCAGTGGCTTTCTTGTAAGCACTGTTTCAAAAAACGAGGCGTTTGGGCTGTTCAGCATCTTGCCTCGTGACTCGGACTTCTAATACACCACACCACATCACTATTCCTAGAGCTGAGATGCCCCTATACCGTTTGGGAATGATGTGGGTGAGAAGTCTGACTTGTCTCCGTGACGCTCTACGGTCATATGACATCAGGATCTACGGCTTAATGTTGATTCCGAACCACTACAAACATCCATGGCACCACCGAGATTCGAACCCGAAATCAGTGGCACCGAGCGCTAGACATTCGGCCGCCCGTCGTGAGTCGGACTAGTTGGTGGGAATTTTCCGGTTTTCTTCCACATGATACACGAACACAAATGTGGGGTAGTTACCCCTAAAAGTCCTCGCGGTAAGCACTGCCCTCCTTCAGTGATTCGGAGCCAAGTCAGACTCCTACTTACAAGAGCTCCATCACAGCAGAAGCTGCATCTTTTCTACACGAGAAGACTACTCATGGGATGTCCATCCCTCACTACAGGACATGAGGATTGGACACAACAATACAAAAAATTTAACAAATATTTATCATTCCTTGCCATTCTAATGGCAAGAAATGATGCATATCTAATGTACCGATTTAGCATAAAATAATTTAAGAGAGAGAGATATTTGCATTGTATACGTGCATGCTAATACAAATAATGATAATTTTCTTGAAAATATCAACATACAGATATTATCTGCTTTGCACTCTTTTTAGTGCAGGAATCTTGCAGGATCTTGCATTCAATGTTCATTCATTTGCAATTTCTACATTCGTTTCACACTCATTTGTAATCTTGTGTTATCTTGCAGGAATTTTGTTTTTGCTTAGGAGCCACGTGTTACATTTCCCAGTGGTGATAATGCATTACTTTCAGGGAAGACTTTCAGGGGTTGCTGTCCGTATTTCTGTGTGACATTTAAGGAAACTTAGCAAACTCTTATCAAGGAATACGACCGCTAAAGCATAACGTTCCATATGTTGACCCAATCTTTATCGGATGCCATTGTTTCTAAAATCAATGCTTTTATTAAGTTTGCAGACGAGGAGATATTTCTTAATCGTAGGAATACCGAATACTGTTCCGTCTTCTGCTCCAAATGGATCAGCACTAACATGACTCTACACCAGGGTGGTTAACCCGCGAGCTTCATGCAGCCCGCCTTGAACATTTTTCCGGCCCGTAAGATTTATCGCCCTTTTACAAAATATATTTATTTTATAATGGCCAAAACAGTGAAAACCAATGCATTATGTTTTCATCCCTATATTCAAAAATGGACTGTCGAAATGATGAGAAAAAATTAACTTTGATTTTAAAATTATATTCTTGCGAATATAGGACAGATATTGCCTGTTTTATTGATGAGTTTACAGTTATTAGTTTGCAGAATAAATAAGTTATATTCTGCGAACTCATGATGCGCGCGCATCTTGGAACATCTAATATAACAGACTTTATGTTTCACTTTAAGTAACCTCAGTGACCATCCCTAGATACGCATAATTTATTGTCGACAGCAGAGTAAACCCGAATCTTAGTTCAAGTTGTTGGCGCTTTTGGTACAAGTTACACCTGCGAACTTTTTTTTCTAAAATGAAATTGACTCAACACAAAACACGTTCAAACATAACAATGCTTCATTCATTCATACATAACATTCAATTATTTCTTCCCTGTTTACATTCATTGTTCATTCATTTGCAATTTCTACATTCGTTTCACACTCATTTATAATTTTTACATTCCTTTACATTCATTATAAATTAATTTACAATTTCTACATTCATTGTACATTCAATTACAATTTCGACCTTCGTTATACATTCACTTATAATTTCTACATTCATTTGAAATTTCTGCATTAAATGTACATTCACTTACAATTTTTACATTCATTTACAATTTCTACTTTCATTACACATTCAATTAAAATTCCGACCTTCATTTTACATTTTTCACCTTCATTCTACATTCATTTATAATTTCCACATTTATTTGAAGTTTCTACATGCATTGCACATTCATTTACAACTTCTACACTCATTGCACATTAATTTACAATTTCTACATTCATTGTACTTTCATTTACAATGCTGACGTTCGCTGTACTTAATTTATAATTTCTGCATTCATTGTTAATTCATTTACAATTTTTACATTCGTTGTACATCCATTTAAAATGTTTACATTCATTTGCATTCATTATAAACTCATTTACAATTTCTAATTACATAAAGATTAACTGTCTGTGTAATGCCAGCTGCATTAGAACATTTACAATTTCTACGTTCATTGTATATTCAATTACAATTTCGACCTTCATTACACATTCATTTATATTTGTCTCTGAATTCCCCGCAAACTGTTTGACCGACTTTGAGGAAATTTTTTTGTGTGCGTTTGACAAGACATGGAGAATGTTCTTGTGCTATCCCCTTTGTTATAAGTCGCCACCAAATGGTGCTGCAGTATATCAACATCTATACCGTTCAACCAATCCGTTCAATCAACCGTTATGAAAATTGGTACTAATAAGTATTCGAGTATAGAAAATATATTCGAGCTATCCACTTTAGTGTTACTTGCCACCAGAGGGTGCTGCAGCATTTCATCTTATATGCCGTTTAAACGACATCCATGAAAATGAGTATGCGCATATATTGGAACATGGAGAATATATTCGCCATATGTGATTTTCTACAATGCCTTTTTTTGGCAGGACAACGTTTGCCGGGTGCTGCTAGTTTTGTATAAAAAAAAAATTACCAAGGGTCATTCAAGAAATATATTTATGCATTCTGTAAGTGGCGAAAAATCTGTCAGGTATGATTGAATATGATGTTAGAAAAACTATAGTTATTGCTTCGTCATTGTATTTTTATAAGTGTGAAAAATGTATAAAAAAAAATTGCTGTTTTTAAGAAAAAAATTTACTAATTAAGTGTTCTTAATTGAAATAATAGTTTGTTCATGTTCCTTTTTAGAATTTAAGGAAGCCTTCCTGCTCTTCGACAAAGATGCCGACGGAATGATCACAGCTGCAGAACTTGGAGTTGTCATGAGGTCACTAGGTCAACGACCCTCAGAGCACGAGCTTAGGAAAATGGTGCACATGGTTGACAAAGACGGTTCGTAATTTACATTCATCATCATTTCTTAATAACATTTTAAAAAATTTTAAAAATCTTATTATGTTGAATTCCATTTTAAATGTAATTCTAATATTGTAACTATCCTTAATCTGACACGCTAACAAAAGAATCTGTGGAGTTCATGAGAGCCATTCAGTTAGCCTACAGACTCTCACCCGAGAGGACGCATATTTTGCACAGCCCTGTGCCTGCCGAAAATCCAGCTCAACAGTAGGAGTACTTCCACAAAGTTCAAATTATACATTCATTTAAATGCATATAATTTATTTAATTTTTTGTAATCTTTTTTTTAATTTTTCTCTATTTTAGCAAATAATTCCAATTATATATTTTACGCATAAAATAAATTATCTTAAAGTGCGTTTCGAATAAGAAAGTTATAACTACTATAAATGACATCTTTCATATATTATAAGTAATAATAACCATCATCGGCACAACAGTTCCATGGTGGGCTAAGGCCGTCTGCCTACTGGTAGATTTCGAGACGGATGATGTTTTCTTTTTTGACGAATAGGGTTGTCAGCCCTACGCCTAACGCTGTTACAGTCGTAGTAGACTGGAACCTGCAGTTTAAAGTGTATTCTGAACCACTACAAACATCCATGTCAATGACGGGACATGAACCCGAAACCTGTGGCACCGAGCGTCAGAACTCTAGTCACTCGGCCAATGAATTTTTACAAGGCATATAACTACTATATATATATTGATAAATCGTAATTAAGGTTTATTTTAGGCTAATAATTAATTATTAATTACATTTTATCAAAGGAATCATTTATCCTTATTTTTCTCACTAAAGACGCACCAAACATACTTTAAAATTAATCTATTTTATACTTATGCATTTTAAGTTATCTTAAGTTATTATACTTAATAATACTAAATAACAATTAATGATTATTTTACACTAAATTTAATTGATATATGAAGTCCATTTTCATTAATCTTTACAATTGTATATATATAATATATATATATATTCAAGAGCCAAAACATTATGACCACCCCTACATTTTGCAATGAACTCGCCTGGATGACGTGGAAGGCACGTGATCAGGTGGAAGTGGTATTTAACTGGTATTAAGTGGTGGTATTAATCCATGCCAAGGCAGGTTGAAGCTGTGTTGCGCGCCAAAGGTGGGCCAACTCGTTATTGACAGATGGTCGTAATGTTTTGGCTCTTGAGTGTATATATATATATAGATAGATTGATAAATGGGTGGATATTAAATGTTTATTTTACACTAAATATAATTGATATAAGTCTATTTTATACATATGTATTTTAAGATATCTTAAGTTATTTTACTTATGCATTTGAAGTTATCTTAAGTTATTGTACTTATTTATTATACTTATTTATTATTTTACACTAAATTTAACTGGTATCATGAAGTCTATTGTCATTGATCTTTATAGTGGTGTATATATAAAGATATTGATAGATAGATACATGGATGGATATTAACTAATGTTTATTTTACACTAAATGTAACTGATATAAGTCTAATTTCTTTAATTTTTACAATTGCATATATATAATGACAAATAATAATTAATTCCTTCTTTTACACTAATATTTAATTATTATTATTTATATTTTATCAAAGGCATTATTGATCATTACCCTTTTCACTAAAGACACACCAAACATACTTTAAGATTAGGCTATTTTATACTTATGTATTTTAAGTTAGTATACTTATGCATTTTCAATGTATTATGTATTTTCAATATATAAGTAAATATATCTTTTAAGTTATTTAAGTTATTATCTTAAGTTATTATGTATTTTAAGATCATTATTATCATTACCATCCTATTTATTATTATCATCCTATCATTATTATCATCCTATTTATTATTATCATCCTATCATTATTATCATGCTATTTTAAGTTATTATGTATTTTAAGTTATCTTATTATACTTATGTATTTTAAGTTATCTTAAGTTATTTTACTTATGCATTTTAAGATATCTCAAATTATTATACTTACGCTTTTTAAGTTATCTCAAATTATTATACTCATGCATTTTAAGTTAACCTAACTTATTTTACGTATGTTAAATTATCTTAAGTTACTTTAATTATGTATTTTAAGTCATCTTAAGTTATTATACTCATGCATCTTACGTTATCTTAAATTATTATACTCGTGTATTTTAAGTTATCTTAAGTTATTTTGCTTACGTATTTTAAGTTATCTTAAGTCATGTTACTTATGCATTTAAAGTTAAGTTTTTATTATTTGGAATTCTTTGTTGTGATTAAAAAAATAATAAAAAAAGATCACAGGAAAGATTTAAGTGGGTGATAGAATCCAAGTATTTCGATTCCATCTCCGAATCTGACAACTCAGCGTCGGAGAAGTTAATAGTCGCAGTCATTTGAAAGCTATGCTCTGCATAACTCAGCGACTCCTTCAAACAGGAAATCTGCCAGCCATCCTAGGTTTGTGTTGGCACTTTTTTTGACGAGAATAAACCCATCCTAGATTTCCACCGACACTTCGAGTCGGGACTCCGAATTCCTGTTCATGTTTATTTAGACTTAAGTGTCAGAAATTTACTAACTGCAACTTCATTAAAAAAAAAAAAAAGCTGAAATAACATTGTCAACTTATTTACTATCGAAATATGAGGGTCTGCGCAATGTATGGAGGTGAAAAAGTAAATAGGAAAAGGGGAAAAAATTGAAGATAATATTCTACACAATGAGGTTAGATATATTTTTCTTTAAAAATTATTTGCGTTGCTTTTAATTAATTCATGTTATTTTGATAGCCATAATTGAAGCTCTTCCTGTTTCAGAAGATATATGAAAACAACTGAGAAAGCTATTTAAATTAAAATTCCGATTTGGTGCATTGTCTGTTAAACAACTGTAAGAACATCCTAAGTTATATCAGATATTTAAATTTTATTTAGTTTAAATTTAAGTTACATATATATATACATGATAAATAATAATTAATGTTTATTTTACACTAAAACTAACTGATACCATGAAATCTAATTTCATTAATTTTTACAATGGTATTTATATTTGTACATATATATATATATATATGGTAAATAATAATTAATTTCCATTTTACATCAAATCTATTATATATAAGTCAATTTTTTATTTGTATCTGCATATATATATAATAATTAATGTTTAATAATAAATTATTAATGTTTAATGATAAATTATTAATGTTTAATGATAATTAATGTTATAATGATAAATAATAATTAATGTTTATTTTACACTAAAACTAACTGATACCGTGAAATCTAATTCCATTAATTTTTACAATGGTATTTATATTTGTATATATATATATATATATATATATATATATTCTATATACAGTCCAGTCACATTAATGTGACCACCTGTCAAAAGCCAGAATAACCACCTTTGGCAGAGCGGACCGCTGCGAGATGTGCAGCAAGAGAGTCAATTAGGTTTCTGAAAGTGTTCACTGGGATCTTGAGCCATGCTGACTCCAGTGCCTTGGCCAGCTGCGCTAGATTACGCGGTTGAGGATCCATGGCGCGAACAACCCGATCGAGGTGGTCCCACAGATTCTCGATTGGGCTTAAATCCGGGAGTTTGTTGGCCAGGGGAGTACAGTAAACTCATCCTGGTGCTCTCCGAACCACGCACATACACTGCGAGCTGTATGACACCTCGCATTGTCCTGCTGGTAGATGCCATCATTCTGAGGAAAAATAATTCACATGTAGGGGTAGACATGATCCGCAAGGACAGATGCGTGCTTGCGCTGATCCATCGTGTCTTCCACAATGATGAGTGCACCCAGTGATGCCAGGAAAACATTCCCCAAACCATAATGCTCCCTCCTCCAGCTTGGATCCCTCCGGCAATTGTTGCAAGGTGTTTGCTTTCAGACGTTTCACGCCGTATACGCCAACGTCCATCTGTCCGATGGAGCTTAAAACGTGATTCATCGGGAAAAGCCACCTGTCGCCACTCTGTGGACGTCCAGTTTCGGTACTGGCGTGCAAATTCCAGCTTTCGTCGCCGATGAACAGCAGTCAGCATAGATGCATTAGCCAGGCGTCTGCTGCGGAGGCCCATGTGCAGCAACGTTCGCTGAACCGTTGTTGAGTGTACACTCTTGGTCCCCTTGGTTCATTTGGGTGGTCAGTTGCTCAAAAGTTGCACGTCTATTCGCCCGAACGCATCTCCGTAGCCTTCGCCTCTGTCATCTACAGCTCGTGGTGCACCACATGTTCCACGCCGCTGATTTTGGATAGTGGCATTTTGCCATGCACGGTATACTTTTACCACGGCGGCACGCAAACTGTTCACAAAATTAGCTGTTTCCGAAATGCTTCCACTCTTGGCCCGAAAGCCAATAATCATGCCCTTTTGGACGTCTGATAAATCGCTACGTTTCTGCATTACGCCAACGATTGAAATGCTTTCCGATGCCCTAGGACATCCTTTATATACACTCCACTGCAATGTGCTGCCACCTGCCTTTTGTGATTGGTTATTTCACGCTGACGTCGAAAGTAGGTGATGGTCACATTAATGTGACTGGACTGTGTATATACCATTGTAAAAATTAAGAAGATTAAAATTAAAATTAATGAATAATTAATTATTATTTTACTGTAAATCTGACTGACAATCTATTTTCATATATTTTTACAATGGTTTATTTTATTATATATATATATATATATATAGAAGGATATTTACTAATGTTTATTTTACAGTAATAATTAATTATTAATTATATTTTATTAAAGGCATCATTTATCAAAGGCACCTTTCTCACTAAAGATCTTTAAGCTTCATTTAGATATTTACAATACAATGTTGATTGATAGGAACATTGTATTGCAAATATTTAAATGAAGCTAATTTCTGTAAATTAAACAAATTGATTAACCTTTTCATTTTTTACCCTTTTTTGTACCCCTTTCATGCACTTGGTCTGGATGTTGCTGTCGACCAAGTGGGATAGGAAAGAACAACAGCAAACACATTGTTTTTATTTTATATATGCCGGTGATGATTTTTGTTTTGTATATGATAGGAAATAAATTTTAGTTATTTTACTGTTTTATATCATAAGATACTTGGCAAACAGATTTGTAAAATGAAATTAACGTGCATGGAAAGTGCGGCAAAATGTAATAAAAGTAATGTCTGAAAACATTTGCTAATCTATCAATACGCCAAGGCCATGAATGGCCGAGTGGGTACCACAGGTATCGGCTTCAAATCCCGGTGGTAACGTGGATGTTTGTAGTGGTTCAGAATCCACTTTAAGCCGTAGGTCTCTGTCTCTTACGACTGTAGAGCGTCAAGAACCCAATAATCTACATCATTCCCAAACTTTAAAGGGGCAACTCAGCTCTAGGCACTGAGGTGTGGTGTAGTAGTAATATCCATACGCCAATCTATTCAATCATCCTTTCATCATTAATGCTGCACGTATTATTACGAATAGCCAAAAAAATCTGAACAATGGTTTGATTTTGATAAACAATTGTAATTTAATAAACAATTTATATTTGCAATAGGATTTGTGAATTATCTTAATATCTGCATTTCGCATGTTATCGATATATCTCTTTTATCCTTTTTGTATCTGAAACATCTTACGATGGCTTTTACAAACACATGTTCCTCATCAAACCAACGACTTTTTTATATATCCTGGTCTCCCTTTAGATTTTTTTTACTATGATCTTTTGAATTTTGTTTGCATGTGAACACTGTAGTATACATTTCTGGACAGGCAACGGCACCATCGAGTTCGACGAGTTCCTGAGCATGATGTCCAAGAAGCTGCAGGAGTCGGACAGCGAGACGGAGCTGCACGAGGCGTTCCGGGTGTTCGACAAGAACGGCGACGGATTCATCAGTCCGGGGGAGCTGCGCCAGGTGATGACCAACCTGGGGGAGAAGCTCTCGGACGAGGAGGTGGAGGACATGATCAAAGAGGCCGACCTGGACGGGGACGGGCTGGTCAACTACAAGGGTACGTGATGTATACATTCCTCGAAAGCACTTAAAACTTCTAATGGAATCCCTTTAAGGGCACAGATTTCTGATGTCTCATGGATTTAATGTTAATAGTTTCTAATATAATCTCTTATTTTTTCCAAAACGTGGAGGGCCTCAATAGCCGAGTGGCTAGCGCCCTGGCTCAGTATCATAGGTTTCGGGTTCAAGTCCCGGCGGTGCCATGGATGTTTGTAGTGGTTCGGAATCCACTTTAAACTGTAGGTCCCGGTCTGTTTAGCCTAAAATGTGCACAAGATGACCGTAGATCGACAAACCAAACCAAAACATGGATTCCTGACTTCTCATTGACTTAATATGAATAACTTCTAATAGAATCCAATGAGGTGATTAAGGAACATTTTTCTTCCAAGCACGGATATCTGATGTCTTATGGACATAATGTTGGTGGTAAAATTAGATAATCTCGGCTCAATTATCCAAATCCTCAGATTTTCTATGTGCAGCCTGGATAAATCCAGTTTGGGTTTTAAAATTTCTGGACACTTCATTCTTATGGCTACTCTAAAAAGAGTTATCGGGTAAACGCACAAGCTTCTTATATAAAAGGATTGTAATAAATTGTTGTAAAGGATTGTTTTCTTGTAATAAAATCATCAACAGATTCCAATCTGGTTAAGAGCTTCATTGCAAGAACAGGAGTAGATTTCACTGCTCCCGTAATTATGCGTAACTCCTGGTTCTGGAAGACTCTAAGGATCTGGACCCCATTTTCCGGAGCCGTGTTGAAGATCTCAATACAGTAATAAATAATTGATAGAATATATAATTTGTAAGTAGTCGTCAATGTCTCTTTGTCACAACCCCACCTTAAAGCAGTCAGACGTTTTAAGACAGAGAGTTTTCTCGCGATTTTTTTTCCAAGTGTTCCGCATGTTTCCTCCAATTTAGATGCAAATTCCAATTCGAATATGCCTCAAAAACACTCGAAATTTCTGATAGAATCCCGTGAAGGGACTATTTTTTCTCCATGCACAGATTTCTCGTGGACTTGATGTTAATAAACTTCCAAGACTGACCAGTTATCTTCCCCCATTTTGCGTTGTGATCTTGAGAACTATTATTAGAATATTCGAAGGGGTCCCAAAAAGATTTTCTGCCTCCAAAACGTTCACTAACTCGATCTTAAAACTATTTTTGGCATTGAATAGGAATGTGCGAAGTGTTTATCTCTCGTGTACCAACTACAGCTCTTTGCTGAACGCGGAAATCACATTATTAATACATTGCCCTCACTGTAAAATGCGTTCACACATGGTTATCTGCAGGGAAATATGTGTTATTTATAATTTATATTAAGGAAATATAACATGTGTAAATGTATTTTTAAAAGATGACAAATCGAAACAAATTTTTTTATTTTTTCTATTCAGGTGATGATTTTTGTTTTATATATAACATTAATATATATTAATGTTATATATAAAATTATTAAAATAAAAAAAACATTATTTAAATAAAAAAAACCTGTTGACATTGTGCTGGTCACTCATGTACACATTCTCACACACGCAAACATGGAATTATAATTTTTATCCCTGTTATTACTATAATTTTGTTTACCTTAAGTAATTCTTTACTGGTCTAAAAGTTGGATTCATAGTTAGGTCTTTACTGTTAAAAATTCTGTTATATTTTCTTCTAAAATATTAAGCTACTGATTAATCTTAAATAAAATTTTATCTGCATTTATTGTACTTCAAATTTCAAGTACAAACTGTAATTTTAAATTATTATTTATACTTAAATTTATTGCACTGCATTTTATTGTATTTCAGTTTTTTCGCATTCAAAATTTGAAGAAATTTGCTTGACATTTTATCAAACTTTAAAAATTTAGTAAAAAAAAGTAATTTAAAAATAATTATCAGAAAAAATCATAATTGGTTTTGGAGAAAGCCGCTATTGCTTATGAAAAAGTGAATTCTAAAGAACATTGTTTGAATGAGTACAGCAACCATTTTATAATATAAAATTAGTTCACTAAATAGGGTTTCCAAGACATTTTTTTTTAAATAGAGAAATTACAGAAAAATAAAATATAATTTGTGACTGCTATTCAAACCAAATGATATGTAATTTCTGTAAAGTACATTTAATGTTTTGTCTAAGTTCTTAGAATCCTTGTTATTTAAAATTACGAAAAATGAAGTCAAATACATTAATTTTCAAAAAAAGGATATAAAAAAAGGTAGTTAGTTAGTTTCTATTACATTCTCGAGAATACATTACTTAAAAATGACAAATGAAATGTTGACACTTAATTCTATGTCATTAACTATTGTTTGTCGGATTTTGAGAATCCATTTGTTTCTCACACAATGTTGAAATCTATTGTTTAAAATACAGATAATCTATTACATATTGCTCAAAGCGAAAGATGAATAATTACATGGAACATAACAAATCTGAAGAAATATTTTAAATTTGTACTCATGGTATTTAATTTCATTTGTTTACATTCAGATTTTTTATTATTTTTAAAAAGAAGTGACGTTATGCATATCTGAAAAAAAATAGTTATTATATTACGAAAATGGTGTTTTCCATTCATCATATTTTTTAGATATTCACATATTAATTCTCCCTTATTCGCGGCAAATGGTGAATTACACCAATTTAATGCGTTTGCGCATTGGATTGGCGTAATTCACCATTCAATGCTAATACAGTAAACTGGCGTAATACACCATTCGCCAATTCAATGAGCTTATACATAACAAAATGAAGAGAAAGAGATCTTAATCTTAATAAAATATGTTTGCAGCTGGTAAGAAAACAAAAAAGGAAGTACCAAAAGTAAGAAATAAAAAAAAAATTCATTAACACTTTAATATTTCTCAGTATTGCCTGAATTACGAGACTTCATTTAGTATTGGCGGCGATATTTTCATTTTATGACTTGCTTTCGTCAACAAAGGCATGAATTAATCAAGAATCTATTCTAAATTATCTAAATGATCTTCCTATAAACCGATACTTCAAGAATTTTGGTAAAATCTCAAAATAGGGACCGTTGGAATTTAGTACCAAAAATTCTTTTCCCCAAAGTCCGCCTAGCAACAGGTTGCATCTGAAGTGAAATGTAAACAATACAGGTAACCACATTTGGTGACTTATCACTCAGTTGGCGCCTCAAAAAAATCACCAAATCCCAACGGCCCCTATTTTGCTATTTGGCTGAATTTTTGCACAGCTATTTTTTTTCAATACTACATCAATAAAAATTTTCGCGTTCAAAATGCTGTCTAGCAAGTAGTATATGTATCTAAACACTTAATTTAATCCCTTTAGAAAACATTAAAACATTATTGAGAATATTATCTCAAAAGATATTGTACTTCATGGAAGGAAGCAAATGAATTCTATGATACTACAAAATTCTTGTTCGCCTAGATGTCGTTGCTACTCATTTTGAAAAATATCAGTACTTATATAGGTTAGGTTATGGATAATGGTAATATAAGATTAATTAACATTGATTATATTTGCTTTTATTAAAAATATGGCAAAGCTGACATTTTTGTTAAAATATAGGATAAAAAAAAACCTCGGTATCACCTTTTTTAAAAAGAATAACTTCTATGTTCTTCATATTGTTCGAAGTCGATACTTGAAATTTATTTATAAAGAATGTCATACCGTTGACAATATTCTGTTGTAAACTTTTAAAAGTGTTGCAAAGTTAATATCAAGTAAATCAAATCAAATCAATAAATATATACATTAACTTATATTTATTTAATTTGTACAGAGTTACTTAATACCACTTGGGACAATCCATCTCAAAATTCATTTATAAAGAATTATAAATTCATAATTGCCAATATTATGTTGCCAATTACGCCTTACAATGGTATGCCTTTTTCATACAATTGCCAATATCATGTTGTAAACTTTTTAAAGTATTGCAAAGTTAATATCAAGTAAATAAAATCAAATAAAAGAATGTATACAATAACTTATACTGATTTAATTTGTACAGAGTTACTTGATACCACTTGGGGCAATCCACCTCGAATTGTTTTTGAATTTTTTCGAACATTTGCTCAAAAAAATTTTTTTTATTTTAGAACAAAAATTTAGAATCACAAGTCTATAATGCAAAAATAATATTTGAAAAATTAAATACTTTTGTCTGTTCAACATTTCTGTTCAACTTTGGAATTAAGAACAAAGTGAATTATATTATTGACAATGGTATGCCTTTTTCATACCATTGCCAATATTATGTTGTAAACTTTTTAAAGTATTGCAAAGTCAACATATTATAATTCACTTTGTTCTTTGGAATTAAGAACAAAGTGAATTATAACACAAATTGTTCTAATAATTATAATAATCTATTCTTAATTCCAATTTGTTCTAATAATCTATTCTTAATTCCAATTTGTTCTAATAATCAATTCATAATTCCAATTTGTTCTAATAATCTATTCTTAATTCCAATTTGTTCTAATAATCTATTCTTAATTCCAATTAAGAACAAAGTGAATTATAACACAAATTGTTCTAATAATTATAATAATCTATTCTTAATTCCAATTTATTCTAATAATCTATTTTTAATTCCAATTTGTTCTAATAATCTATTCTTAATTCCAATTTGTTCTAATAATCTATTCTTAATTCCAATTAAGAACAAAGTGAATTATAACATAAATTGTTCTAATAATTATAATAATCTATTCTTAATTCGAATAATCTATTCTTAATTCTAATTTGTTCTAATAATCTATTCTTAATTCCAATTTGTTCTAATAATCTATTCTTAATTCCAATTTGTTCTAATAATCTGTTCTTAATTCCAGAATTTGTCCTGATACTGACTTCAGCCAAATAGCCGGAAATCTACATTCTTCCATCTTCTGTGGAAGAAGAAGAAGAAATCGTGAAGCGAACTTGTGAAGGTCTGTTCTGGCAGATACTGTTCCTCATTTGGCCTCCGCGACGAATTCCAAAAATACGTTCGAAGACGAGCTGTTCAACTCTGGCGAATCCCCTTTTAGTGAAAAGCGAACGCCCACAACTTCTGCCCCGCGTTTATTTTCTGCCACGCTTGCTGCTTTATTGGCATCGCGGCCCAGAAGACAGCAACGAGTTACGTTCTGGGCCTCGGCCAAAGTATCCATTACGCCGCGGGGCGATAGGTCAGATGTCTGACACTTCATTAGTTCAAGAACAGAATCATTCACTCCCATTAAAACGTGCATCACTTTGCGCCAGAGTAGATGTATTGGAAGATGAAGGCAAAATTTGCATTGAACCGATTAACGTTGTATACATATATTCATTTTCAAATATATGGGGCTTTCTTTAAAAAGTTATATTTTTAATATATTAATAGGTCAGATGTTTGTGTATTGTTCAGTCACTTGTTCCACCCCGTATTTCTAAAAGTGAATCATTCACTGCTATTCAAATCATTTATACTCAATCAAATGTATCTGAAAATGATGACGAAATTGTACAAAAATTGTATTGTATGGCATAAAAATATTGTATTGTAGCTTACAAAAAAAATACAATTGTGGCTTACAATGAAATTGAATGAAATGTAAATAGATCTCATGCTACCTTAATAGTTCAGATGTTTAGTATAATAATAATATAATAATAGGTCATATGTTTATATCAATTAATAAATAACGTTCTATCACCTTTTAAAACTTGAAGTGAATCATATACTTTTATTAGAATCTTTAAGCATCACAATCAGATGTATTTAAAAGTGATGACAAAATTACATAAAAATTGTATTGTATGACATAAAAAAATTGTATTGTGTTGCGTATAAAGAAATTCAGTGGAATGTGAATAAATTTCATATCTTAATAGCTCAGATTTTTCACATAATAATAATAAGGTAATAACAGGTCCTGTGTTTGTATCAGTTAATAAATTATATTCTAACACCTTTTAATACTTGTAGCGAATCATTCACTTTTATTAGAATCTTTAAACATCATTTATACACAATCAAATTTATTTTAAAATGACGACGAAATTGTAGAAAAATTGCATTGTATGGCATAAAAAATTGTATTCTATAGCGTAAAATGAAAGTGAATGGAATGTAAATAGATTTCATAATATATTAGTAGGTCATATGTTTGGTATAATAATAGGTCATATGTTTGGTATAATAATAGGTTATATGTTTGGTATTGTAATAGATCATATGTTTGTATTAATTAATAGATAACATTCTATCACCTTTTAATACTTGAATTGAATTATTCACTTTTATTAAAGTCAAAACTATTTATACTCAAATTTATTTTTTAAAATTGTACAAAAATTGTATTGTATGGCATAAAAATATTGTATTGTGGTTTACAAAAAAAAAATACAATTGTGGATTACAATGAAATTAAATGAAATGTAAATAGATCTCCTGCTACCTTAATAGTTCAGATGTTTAGTATAATAATAATGTAATAATAGGTCATATGTTTATATCAAATAATGAATAACATTCTATCACTTTTTAATATTTGAAGTGAATCATTCACCTTTATTAAAATGATTAAACATCATTTATAACCAATCTAATTTATTTGAAAGTGATGACTAAATTGTACAACAATTGTACTGTATGGCATACAAATTATATTGTGTGGTGTACGATGAAATTCAGATATAAATAAATTTCATAATATTTTAATAGTTCAGATGTTTGGTATAATAATAGTGTAATAATAGGTCAGATGTTTGTATCAATTAATAGATAGCGTTCTATCACCTTTTAATACTTGAAGTGCATCATCCACTTTTATTAAAATCATAAACATCATTTATACTCAAATAAATTTATTTGAAAGTGATGACAAAATTGTAGAAAAATTGCATTGTATGGCATACATTTCATAATATCTTAATAGATCAGATATTTGGTATAATAATAGGTCACATTTTTGCATTTATTGATTGGTAACATCATTTATACTTCATTAATCGGAGAAGTGGATCATTCTCTACTATATTAACTTGCATTAAATATCATCTACATAACAGTTTTATTTGAAAACGATGGCAAAACATATGAAACAAAATAACCTGCTGTGAAATATTATTTATTTCTATGGAACATAAAAACTACTTCATGCTATATTAACCAGTCAATTATTAGATATAATGATATGTTTGTATCTGATATTAAATAACATGACTCTCCCTTCTGCAGTTGAAAAAGAAAATAATTCACTTCTAAAGCGGGCATTAAAATTTTTTTATAACAATAAAATTTAACGAAAATAAACATCATGGTATTTTAACTTCAAATGGTGTATTAATCATTCACATATATGTATATAGTAATAGTTCAGGTGTTTGATGTATTAATGTATTCAGTGTTAAGTAAAATAAAAAGTCACATGCTCTTAAATATTGATAAATCACACGTTTGGCACTTAATTCACTGAAGAATTTATTCATTTTTTACATTAAATATAATATCAGTTGCCTATCACACCTCAATATGTGCACTTGAAGGTGTCAATAGCATGTAAAGAAGATGATTTAAATTTAGTGCACATTTAGTAATAGTACGACATAATATTTGTTTGTGTTCATAAATTTAAAGCGATTGTATCTCCTGTAGCAATTTGCAATTCCACTATTCGCAAATTTTTAACGTTATAGGGATGGCACGAAGTTTTGAATGTTGTTTGTCGCTACTGCGCATGCGCTAATCACTTCAAATCAGGAGATTTAGAATAAAGAATTAGCTTCACTGAGCAAAATATTTGTAAAATGTTTTCCACTTTATTCATTAAAAACTTCATTCATTGAAATAAAATATCGTCATTAAAATGAAAAAAATGAATGATTCATTGAAATGAATTATCCTTAAAATGAAAAAAATGAATGATTTATGAAAATGAAATATCATCATTAAAATGAGAAAAAATGAATGATTCATTGAAAGAAATAACATCATTAAAATGAAAAAAAAATGAATGATTCCTTGAAATGAAATATCATCATTAAAATTAAACAAATGAATGATTCATTGAAATGAAACATCATATGAATCATTCATTTAAATGAAATATTATATGAATCATTCATTGAAGTGAAATATATATGAACGAATCTTTTATATGCGAGTAAATATATTTGAAATAATATGGTGAAACATGCCCTATTTATGTATTTAAATCCAATGCAATACAAATCATTCGAATATGATGTTTGTTTAATTTTACCATATGTTATTTCTAAAAACTATGTAATAATCGAAATCATATTTGGTACTTCTTTCATACCTGTTAAATTGTGTTTGAATGAGATCTTTTATGAATTTATTTTTTAAAAAAATAACAATAAAATGTTAACACAAAAAAAGGTGTTAAAATTATTAACTTAATCTTGAATTGGGTAGCAAAGCATAATTGAGAAAAATTTAATAGCTAATCAATTGATTTCTACTTCTAAAAGATGAATTTCACTGTCAGTATACAAAAGTACATACAAACTTTTTATTTAAACATTTAAAAAATGTACATAAAACATTACATTTTAAACATTTTACATAAAACATTACATTTTAAACATTTTACATAAACATTAAAGCTTTTTAGATAAATAATTTTTATAAAAATCGAAATCATAAACAATTTTATTTTAAAATTCATCAAATAGTTGCTTATATTCGTTTTATTTTTGTATTAAATTCTACAGTGTTGAAATTATTTTCATCAATTCTTAATCTCTTTTTATAGGTTTAAGAATTTTAAATGAAATTCCTTCATTAACTAAAATGTACACGATTTAGATGTCAAAATTTTCGTTCTAAACTAAGAGTTTCGTTTTAAACAAAAACCCAAATTTTAAAAGTATAACATTTTAAAAAAAGTTAAATTAATAAATTTTAAGTGAACATACTTAAAATGTATAAAATAAGTTAATTGTTTATTTTAACTTTAATAAAGTTAATAATTGTTGTAATATTGCAAAGTTAATAAAACATAACATTGTAAAGTTAATTTATACTTAATTTAATTAACTTTTACTTATTTAACTTTATTAGCTTTATTAATTTATTATTAACTTCAATAAATCAACAATTAACTTATTAAATAAATTTTAAGAATGTGTACTTAAAATATATTAAATAAGTTAATTGTTACTTTATTAAAGTTAATAATAAATTAATAAAGTTAATAATTGAGGTAACAGTGTAAAGTTAATAAAGCATAACATTGTAACATTAATTTATACTTTTAATAAAGTTAATTGTTACGGAATATTTATATTATTTATTTTAAATTTATGTTTAATGTTTAAAATATCATTTTTACTATACCTTATTATAAATGTATATTATTATATTTTTCATGTCATTATTTAGTCATAGGAAGAATTAGACATAAAGCGAAGTGTTAACATATTTTTAGGAAAAAGTATGTAATGCAAAGAGTTATAAATATATATAGACTATAAATTTTTCAGGAGTTAATAAATAATTTCTCAGTTTAAAAAAAAAGAATCTATTAATTAATTAATTAAATTATTTAATTAAAATTATTTTTTAAAAATTTTAATTATTTGTTTAATTTTTTGTTAATTTAATCTAATTTTTAATTTAATTTTTTTAATTTAATTAATTTTTAATTTAATTAATTTAAAAAATTAATTATTTAATTAACATAAAAAAGAATATATTAATTAATTAACTAATTAATTTAATTGTTTAATTTAATTTATTTTTCTTTAAATTTTAATTGTTTGTTTAATTTTTTATTAATTTAATTTAATTTTTAATTTTTTTTTTTTAATTTAATTAATTTTTAATTTATTTTTTATTTTTAATTAATTAACAGATTAATTAATTAATTTTTATTCATTTAATTTAATTTTTAAATTTTCGCATTTATTTTTTATTAAAATTTAATTTAATTATTTATTTAATTTAAAACTGTATTGATTCAATAAATAGTTATTCAATAACTTTTAAGTAACTTCGTATGTCAATAATTGATATATTTTAATAATATTTATAAACCAATTCGATTAAAAGCTTCCTCGTATATTTTATTTAACAATCAGTTAATTAAAGATCAATTAATTCTTGAGTTAAAATGTTTATAATCAGTCTTACAAATGCAGATGCTCTTTTGACAGGTGTACATTTTATGTTTATTTTTTCAAAACAAAACGTGAACAATACATTTTTTCATATTATTTTATTTACATGGAATTTGAAAGAGTTGGAAAATAAATTGTAAAATGTCATTCTCAATTTAAAAAGATATTATAAAGAAAAATTAAATTGTATTCATTTTTTCAATGTTCTCTTTCTTTAGTTATGTGTGCACATGTAGCTGTTAATTTTTTTTTTATCAAACCTTATGTTAATGAAATTGATAGAGGATTATTCTCATAGGAACATACACATTAATACTATTCACATTTTTATCGTATCGTATAGTAAATATTTAATCTTCGAATAAATATTGAGAACCTTAAAAATATTAAGAACCATCTTAAAGTTGAAATCCGAGTTAAATTTTTTGTATCGTTAGAGAGAACAGCATTTCCATTATCAT
>BPLQ01000097.1:156549-184559 GCA_021605075.1 Caerostris darwini | reverse complement strand
ATTATGAACGTCTGAACACTATGAACGTTTAACAATAACATTATGAATTATGAACGTCTGAACCTTATAAGCTTCTAAGAATAACATTATGAATTTATTATGAACGTCTGATCATTATGAACGTCTAACAAATAACATTATGAATATTATGGTTTCAACTAAGTTCTTCAAAACTTTTAGTAATAAAATAGCAGAATTTTTTTTGAAAATTTAAAAAAAAAAATATTTTTTAATACTAAGTGATAAAAAAGAAACAGGTGAATTATAAATAATTTCAGTTAACGGGCAAAATAAAATAATAATTAACACTGAATTTTGCTAAAATAATCTACAAAGAAAGTTTAAGAAATTAAAATCAACGTTTAAATAATAGAGCTTTAATTACTTGAAAATGTAATTTTCGTGAAACATTATTTAACTCAAAAATTAATTTTTTTCTATCTCAATATTTTCTCTATCTTAATTTTTCTTTCAATTCAGCATGATTGAAGAATTAATTTACTAATGTAGCCGATAGATGGCAGCAGCATATGTAAGCAAATTGGGGAAATCGTGTGTTGTCGAATAATGGGTTTCCTGAATTGATTAGGTACGTAGGTGGACAGTCATCACATTTCGCTCTCAATAAGGAATCGTTTCTTTGATTGGCTGAAACATGTGGGTCAAATCAGGCCAGGGTCAACACACACCTTTTCCAAATGCAAACAAAATAAAAACTTTTTTTCAAATAGCTGTCCTTTGGATTCAATGAAATTGTTTTTGTCTTTTTAATAGAGAGAGAGATGCCATAACAAAGACATGACCTCTAGGAAACCTACTTTCTTAATATAGAAAACGTTTTTAATATAAATTGCTTCATTATTTCTTGTGTTTGTTATTTCATTCTTAATTACATGAAAAGAATATTTAGAACTACAACACATGTCATTTTTTTCGAAACAGTATAAATAATTAAATAAAATTTTATTTTATTTTTTCCTTTTATAGAAATAGATTCTTTTGCTCTAGATATTTTTTTATAATATCTAGATAAAAGAATTCAGTAGATATATATATCGTTTCAGTTTAATTGTATCTACCTATTAATATACAGCGAAAGTAAAAAGTATTCGTACAGTACGACAATTGATTTAAAAGAGATCCGTTCATAAAAATTATAAACATAAATTCCATTTTAATTAATTATAAATATATAATAGAACATATTTTCACTAGTTTGATGTGAAATTGACACAAAAATAATTTTATACATGAATAAATATTTACAAAACTGAAACAATCCAACATCTTGTGGTGTAAAAAGTATTCGTACACTAAAAGAAATGCAAATTTTTTTTAGTTATTTTGTGATTGGTTTAGCCATTATGATGTAGTTAATTGAAGTCGTCTTGTAAGTTACTTAAAAGGTTCTTCAGTGGAAATTTTAATGTAGTGAGAAACTGGAAATTCTGTAATGGGTCGTAAAAGTAAAGAGACAAGTGTTTCCGAAACAGAACTGATTTTAAAGCTCCGTAAAAATGGTAAATCGTACAACAAGATTTCTGATCTGGTCGGTAGACCCCGTTCAATTGTGCAGTCAATCATAAAAAAGTTTGCTACCACTGGAAAGGTTCAAAACAGTTCTCGTACTAGGCGACCATGTCTATTGACATCATCTGACAGACGGTTTCTGGTACGTTCATTAAAGAAGGATCCCAAAATAAGTGCTACTACATTAACATCAGAACTAAAGAACATGGGAACAGCAGTCTCCGTAAGTACTGTTCGAAATGCATGCAGAAATGAAGGTTTCCATGGCCGTGTTGCGAGACGAAAATTCTTTGTTAGTGAGAAGAATCGGAAGCTGCGATTGTCTTTCGCCAAGCAATACGTTAATGAAAGTCCAGATTTCTGGAAAAAGATTATCTTTACAGACGAAAGTAAATACAATATATTTAGATCGGACGGGAGACGAATGGTATGGAAAAAGCGCAATACAGAAATGCATCCTAAGAATTTAGTGCCAACAGTGAAACATGGGGGTGGAAGTCTACTTGTTTAGGGTTGTATGAGTGCTTCTGGGGTGGGCAAACTATTCTTTATTAAAGTCATTATGAATCATCAACTTTATATTGACATTTTAAAAAATAATTTAGGACCTAGTGCAACAAAAATGGGCTTGAATGGTGATTACGTTTTCATGCATGATAACGACCCCAAGCACATAGCCCAAAACACAAGGCTCTGGATACTATATAATACCCCAAAGTTCATGAAATTTCCTCCTCAATCGCCGGACCTCAACCCCATCGAGAATTTATGGGACGTTCTTGATAAAAATATTAGATCCAGACATATTTCTAATAAAAATAATTTGGAATCAGCTCTTAATCAAGAATGGAACGCCATATCTAGCTCAATAACAGCAAAATTGGTGGAATCGATGCCAAAGAAACTCAAGGCAGTTATTCGAGCTAAAGGAATAGCTAATACTCTACAAGGTATTAGCTGAAATATTATGATTGTATATGCCAATATATGCCTGATGTACGAATACTTTTTACACCACAAGATGTTGGATTGTTTCAGTTTTGTAAATATTTATTCATGTATAAAATTATTTTTGTGTCAATTTCACATGAAACTAGTGAAAATATGTTCTATTATATATTTATAATTAATTAAAATGGAATTTATGTTTATAATTTTTATGAACGGATCTCTTTTAAATCAATTGTCGTACTGTGCGAATACTTTTTACACTCACTGTATATATATATATATATATATATATATATATATAATATTCTAAAAAAATGAATTCTAACAGAAATTTAGAATATTATATATATATGTTTGGGGTATAACAGCAAAATCTAATAAAAACCAAGTACAAATAATTAAAACTAAATTACTTCGGATTATCACTGGTGCTCCCTGGTTCGTACGTAACTCTACCATTCACAACGTCCTTAATATTGAAATCGTAGACACCCATACTACTAAACTTTCCAGAAAATTCTTTTGCAATACAGCTAACCACAATAACCCGATCATCAAAGCTGAAACCTTTTTTGCTCAGTGTAATGGTAGATACAACTATCCCTACGCAACTTCAAAACGAAATCGTAGTTTAAAACCACCTTAAATAGTCTATTTATTTTTTAAATTGCAATATCCATTTTGTCCTTTTTTGTTATTTCATTCGTTTGTTCATCGTTCCAGCACATCTTAAAAAAAAAAAATCTTAGGCAATATTCTTCATTATAATAATTATAATTATTATATACTACTGTGACCAAAAAGTAAGACCAATTTTCAATTTAAAATTCCCGGGATGGAATTTAAAATTCCCGGGCAATTATGGAATTTCAATTTCAATTATTTTTCTTTTTTAGGTTGCTGGAACTGTACTTGACATCTGTGTGAAATTTCACGTCAAAATATTCATTAGTTTTTGAGTTACTCTTGGCTTTGTAAGACGCTAAAACTGATTCCGGCGATTTTTTAAAATTAGTTGAGCAAAGAACTTGCATTAAATTTTCTTTGCGGAAAAGTATAGAATGTTGCAGAAGGCATTCCTATATTGGAAAGAAATGTTTAGAAGTGGTATAAGCAGTTCAAAGAAGGCAGAGAACGCGTTGAAGACGAAGAGCCCTCTGGTCGACCGTCCACCTCAACCGACGAAGCTCATGTCCAAAAAATTAAAGATTTGGTGCTTACAAACCGTCGATTTACAATGAGAGACCTTGTTGATGGCGTTGGAATTTCAAAAGGATCGGTCAATTTCATTTTGGGACTCAAACGCATCAAATCTCGATTGGTACCGAAAACACTGAATGTGCCAGCTCACACTGCATTGATTCTTCGTGACTTTTTCGCCAAAAATTAAATCCATATCGTTCCACAACCACCGTATTCACACCGTGCGACTTCTGGCTATTCCCTAAACTTCCTTCTGGTTCAAAAGACCTCTCCGGCGACACCGTTTTGAGTCGATTGAAGAGATTCAAAATGAATCGCCACGCGCTTTGAAGGCCTTCCCTGCCGATGACTTTTTAGCATGCATTGAGGATTGGAAAAAAAGTTGGCGTAAGTGTATTGTGTCCGGAGGGGTTACTGTGAAGACGATGAAATAAAATTGGAAGAATAAATAAAGAGTTTTTGAAACGAAAAAATTGGTCTTACTTTTTGGGCACAGTAGTATATATCTTTTTTTTTTTTTCTTTTCCCTTTCTTTCTCCATGTCAAGCGTTTTTTTAATTTCTGCTAATCATGTTTTTTATATCCACTCTTCTAAACTATCCAACTTAGTAGTACTTTCCTATTCAATAGTTTCATAAAGATTATTTTAACACCACAATATACCGATAAAAGATTCCAAAACAGGAGTTCAAGATTTAGTATACATACTCATTAAACGGCAGCTATAATTTACATCATATTACTAGGTAAAAAGTTTTCCTTCCATTATTATAGCCACCATTATAATACAATGCCAAGGCCAGCGCTATCATATCGCTCTAACAATGAAATGGAGGCTTTACACTTAGCGTCCATTTGATTTACTATCGAATTCTTGGTATCATCTTAACATCTCCTCCCACCCTGTTCCCATTCGTTAAGAAGGCGTGTTCTTTTTTCTTCCCCCCCCCCCTTTCTGGACAGGTATAACCAGTTACCAAACAGATTAGATCGCCAAACGTGTGAAAAAAGAAGAGATTTCATGCCTTTCCAGACGTTTAGATATGCTTATATCATAGAACATATATCAGAATAAAGATTAAAAAAAATTGATTTGTATGCATTAGCAAGGAAAGTTGTAATTTGTTATGAATATCATCTCGCTTTGTTTTTATAATAGCATACTCTGCAAACACAGATCACTCTGCAAACACTTTTTCAATTTTTTTTTTTTTTTTTTTTTTTTTTTAATGAGAGGGTTTCTTTCCTTCTAGGCCAGGGGTGGTCAACCCAAATGATTCTGCGAGCCACTTTGAAAATGCATCATAACACCGCGGGCCGCATATGAAATGATGTATCCCCATGTTAGAAAATTATGTATCCCCATATTAGATGTTTTTTGGAGTGAAAAATTTAAACATAATCAATTGTTATTATTGTGTTTACTATTACTCTTACACGTAAGCATAGATAATAGAGAGTTTTTGCATAACGTTTTTTTATCGTCCGGTATTTTTTTCTCCCTACCGCGCATGCTCATAGGAAACATTATTACATACACGCATGCGCAATTTCCAATGAGCACGCGCGCTAGGGAGAAAAAAATACCGGACGATAAAAAAACGTTATGCAAGAAGTCTCTAATATAATAATAACAATACTAAACGCACATTGGAAAGAAATATATAATACTAATAATGAAATATATAAATATAATGAAATAAAAAGAAATGAAATCATTAAAAAATATTTATTTGACTTGTGCGATATTTGTTTCTCCACTCTTTCACTTAGCTTTTGCAAATCGATCTCAATTCGGGTATTTGCACATCGTAATGGGTGTTGCGTCCATTATGTTTCAGTGTGTTTTGTGTTGGGTCAATTTTATTTTAGAAAAAAAAAAAAAAAACGATTCGCAGGCCGCTGAGCCACGAGTCAGGCCCATCTATCTGGTTTGGTGCAATTTAAAAATGCGATGCTAATAATATTCTATGTGATTTTAACATTTTATAATTTTAGTAGTAAATATAATAGAAATAAAAAAAAGAATTATACAGACTGGAATAATAACCAGACTAATATTCAGAATTTTTATATCCAGATATATTATATCTATACATATCCACATTAATAAAATATGTCGTCTTCCAGTGTGCAAAATAGAAAACATTGAATTAGATATTGTTCTAATATTTAAATTTTCATTTTTTTTTTTTTATTAAACTAAAGCTGGATCATGTTCCTTATTTTAACACTTAACAATAAAATCCTAAATGTTTAAGAAACACTATCAATTATATTTATAAGTTAAACAGGTATACAATGATACTGTTGCCTTTATACAGTGATTGCATTGACATTGCATGTATTGGTTTAGATTCTAATTAACGCTAATAAGCTAGATTTAGCGTTTTTTTTTTTTTGTCTCTCTACTTTTCTCTTTAACTGTAAATAACTTTTCTACTGTAAATAAACGTAAAAAATCTGTGATTATGACCAAAAATAATATTATCCCTTGGAATAGTCAAGCTAGGAGTTAATCTGGATCAGCATTTAACTTGGAAACAACATTTTCTGTACACACATTTTTTGTATTCTTCTGTACATTCTACTTTTCTGTACTGTCTCATTTTCTCTCTGTAAAACTGAATTTCGTATTGCCTACAGAAAATTCTACCCACTTATAAATAAAAATGACCAGGGATGAGAAAATTCTACTTTATACTGCCATGCTTCGCCCAATTCTCACTTACGCTTGCCCGGTTTGGTCCTATGCAGCGAAATCTAATTTAAAAAAGCTTGGAACTTTACGAAATATCACTATCCGCCAAATTACTGTTAAATGGTTGACGCGCAATTCTGATTTCTATAAAGCTATTGACATTCCTTCTTTAAAAGATTTTCTTAAACACGTTCCTATTAATTTTTTTGACGCGCTTATCAATCATGAAAATGCTGCAATGCAGGAGATGGACTTTTACGTTCCTATTTATGATTTAAAACATTCTTCCAAATGTTAATTTAATTTTGAAATATTTTCTTTTATTTGTTTATAATCGTCGCTTAATTTTATTATATTTGTAAATATATTCTGGGAAATTTCCACTGTTTCATCTGCATTTACCCTGTCTTATCGGAGATGGAGTCCCCAAAGGGTAAATCGCTCCAAAAGAATACGTCAACTAAATATATATAAATTATTTAAGTTTGAAACGTAATCATTGAGATAATTAATATTTATTATATTTAAAACTTTTGCCAGTTATTTACAATGAATAAGTTATTTAATTTTCATGCTTTTTGTTTTTAGAAGGAAGTTTATTTGTGTGTGTGTGTGTTATCTTAATACAGGTTTAAGGCTTTACGTTTCATTTAGTGTTTTTTTAAGAAATCATTGCTTCAATAAGTGAATTAAAACAACTGCGATTGATTATAAATTCGTATTTCTTGTTTAAAAACCCTCTATCGGCTTTTTCTTTCTTATGTAAAGAATGTTTAAGAGGCTAAATCTGATGTTTCTGTGTCGAAAATAAGCTATTTAATGAACGGGTTTTTTTTTTTTTTTTTAATAGAAAACTTCAAACTCAGCTTGATGAATTAGCATATTTCCGTTGTTGTGTCTTCATCTCGATTTATCACTTCCTCTATGTGAAATCATAACATATTTAAGTAAAGCAATGGACCATTTTCATCTGGAAATGATAGAAACGGATTTCAAAATACATTCTTTAAATCCCTTGCTTGTCCAATGTATCATTTTTTGAGTCGTCACAAAGAATCTCTCTAATTCTAAATAAATCTAGCTTTTTTTTTTTGTTTCTTCTGCAAGAAGTTAAGATTTTTATGCGTCTGCACATTCCTAATCAGCAGGAAGAATTTTCTGGATTGGTCAGATTTTTGTTGATTCTTTTATTTATTTATTTTTTTCAGTCTTTATCGCATAGTTTGGATAATTTAAATGAATAGTTCCTTTTTTATACAGTTTTTTTAATTTTTTATAATTTTTTTACATGATATTGCATTGTAGCATCACCCAAAATGTGAAATTAATAAAAGTGACAAAGTTATTTTTTTGAGCATTAATTAATCTCCACAAATAATACCATACGTTCCCAATTATGATTTAAAACGTCCGCGCAAAATTTTAATTTAATTTCTAATTTAAATTTTAAATATTTTTTATTTTCTTATATTTGTTTATGATTGTAAGTTAATTTTATTACATTTATAAATATATTCTGGGCAATTTTCATTGTTTCAACTTTATTTACCCTGTCCTATCGGAGATGGAGACCACCAGGGGCAAAATAGCTCCAAAAGAATACGTCAATCTCAACCTCAATCAACGCTAATATATATATTGACTTTTTCTTTCTTTTTGAAATGAATAAAATCGTTTTGAAACAATATTTCATAAACAGCAAGTCTAAAAAAGGATTCGAAACAAAAAATAATAATATGCCATTTTTAGACCGTACGCAAAGCAATAAACTTCACGTTGAGGAAGTACTAGGCTATCTATGCAAGAGCCGACTTTATGGCAAGAAAAACAAACAACATCAATTCGCTGAAACAGGAACTGTCTATTTATTTAACTCTGGAATGTCGTTGCATATGGTCTCTGTTAATCCTGCACCTGGCCATGATTCATCATTCTGAACCGAAAACAAAGTTCGCTGCAACACTGTCTGTTAAAACTTTATAAACGTATGCATATTTATTCTGCAACGAGATTGTCTGAAAATTTAAAATAAATAAAAAGAACTTCTGAGATCGGCCTTTTTTTTTTTTTTTTTTTTGTAGAGATTTTCAATTAACCATTTGCTTTTCAGATCACCACTGTTGCCACTCCAAATGAGTTTTTTATTTCCTGTATCACGTATTTCACTTTGAAACCTGGCAACTAAAAAGTAAAAAGGTTTTGGTTTTGGTTTGTATTTCTAATAAGCAGTAATAACACAGAATGTACCGAGTGGCTAGCGCTCTGGCGCTCGGTATCACAGGTTTCGGGTTCGAGTCCCGGCGTTTGTAGTGGTTTGTAGTGGCGTTTGTAGTGGATGTTTGTAGTGGTTCGGAGTCCACTTTAAACCGTAGGTCCCGGTCTAACACGATCGTAAAGCGTTGTGGAGAATGGCATATTGAAAATAAGGAAAAACTAATTGTTCATATATATATATATATATATATAGTGATTATTTAGGGCCTGAATGGCCGAGTGGCTAGCGCTCGGTACCACAGGTTTCGGGTTCGAGTCCCGGCGGTGCCATGAATGTGTGTAGTGGTTCGGAATCCACTTTAAACCGTAAGTCCCGGTCTAATAGGATCGTAGAGCGCGTTGCGGGGGCATTGTTACTCCTTGTCCGTGGCTTATCTTCAAGTTACACGCGCCCCCTGGGTAATGCAAAGTGAGTAACGTCTGTGCAGCGTTTGCCTTAAGGCATTTAAGACGTCCATGTCTGTTTGCCAGCTGCATTGGAAAATATATATACATATATATAGTGATTAGGGGATTATAGTCTTTGTTGCTTCACGTCCCCATATACCACTTCTTTCATCATCACCACTGAGTGTAGAATCTGTTAAGATATTGTTTTTCATCAATAAGATGTACGTATTACATAAGCAAATCATGTGCAAGGATTTATTCATCTGTATATAGCCTCATCATGTATCATCATCTCTTTCTCGTGTTGCATTAATAAACGTGTTTTATAAGCAAAGAAGAAGTTCAGTTTTCAGTCACAACAATCACCATGGCTCCCAACGTTCAGCATAACCCTTTCACTGATTTGTTTACGTTTTTCAATAGTCTTATGGCATCGACAACTGGTCCCTAATTGTACCGAATTTTAACTTAACTTTAAATTCTTTTATTTTGTAGTTTACTTTTATATTTTATTTATTTATTTTTTTTTTTAGTATATATATATATATATTTTTTTTTAGTATTTTTAAAATTTTTTTGAGTACAACATTAATTGAATTTTTAGAAACTTTATCTTTTATTTTTTGTTACTAACCTTAAAGCAGCCCATTATACATAATTCAAATCATATTTATGAACTAAGATGAGGAGGTTTAAGGGGTATTTCCCCCTGTTGGTACTCCGTAAACGGTACGCCAGTTGCCAGAGATTATCTGAATTGGAGAATTTATAAAATGCTACTCTCCATGGTTTATGTATTCTTTCGGAGCTATTTAGCACCTGGGGGCTCCATCTCCGATAGGACAGGATAACAGGTTGGCTGAGAGGTTCGTAGGCTGACACATAGATGGCGCTACTAGCATTAAATCCATATGATTTTTGGTTATTCCTAACCTTCAAAAGATACGTGTATAAATTTGACAGCTGTTGCACTATTAGTATGTGAGTTATAGCATTTTTAGTGAAGTTATAGCATTTTTAGTATTCATCACGTGCAGTCCACTCGGCTGACTGTCCGCCTCTTTGAGGCGTCCACTGCGTGCATCGTCCTCGGTGCTCATTTCGCCTCGTTTAAATTTAGCAAACCACTTCTCTACGGTTAATTTCCCTGGTGCGAAGTTCGAATAATGTTTATCAAGCCAAGCCTCGGCTTCAATAGTATTTTTTTTCGCTAAAAAGCAATGTTTTATTAACACACGAAATTCCTTTTTATCCATTTTTTCAAGCTAATAAAAGTTGCTTCCCTAAAAATGCTATAACTCGCATACTAATAGTGCAACAGCTGTCAAATTTATACACGTGTCTTTTGAAGGTTAGGGCTAACTAAAAATCATATGGATTTAATACTATCATCTGGATTTAATACTAATCATATGGATTTAATACTATCATATGGATTTAATACTATCATATGGATTTAATACTACTTTAATGCTGACATATAGAGCCATCTATTTGTCAGCCTACGAACTTTTCAGCCCACCTATTAAATACTTGCTGAAATGAAAATTGCTCATAATATATTTACAAATATATTAAAATTAACTGACAGTCCTAAACAAATAAAATAAAATAAAAATATTTAAAAATTAAATTTAAATTTTGCGCAGACTTTTTAAATCATAATTGGGAACGTAAGAGTCCATCTCCTGGATTGCAGTATTTTCATGATTAATGAGCGTGTCAAAATATTTAATAGAGGTGTAAATATTATATGTTTTTCTTTCAAGCATTTTCTGAGCTGCGTATGCTTGTTTAGCCTCCCTCATAAATAATCGACTCGTCCATTTCCGCCTTTTAACCAGATGTTTACCATTCCGCACTAATGATGATCTAACGACACTTAAATTATTCAAGACGTTTGAAATGCAATCATTCAGATAATCAATATTTGTTATATTTCAAGCTTTTGCCAGACATTTGATAAGTTAATTAGTTTTCATGCTTTTTGTTTTTATAATAAAGTTTTTTGGTTTTTTTTTCAGTGTTATCTGGATTGGTTGGCGTATTCTTTTGGAGCTATTTAGCCCCTGGGGGCTCCATCTCCGATAGGACACGGTAAATGCAGTTGAAACAGTGAAAATTGCCTGTAATATATTTACAAATATAATAAAATTAACTTACAATCATAAACAAATAAAAGAAAAGAAAAAATATTTAAAAATCAAATTAGCAATTAAAATTAATTAATTAACATAGCGCGGCCGTTTTAAATCATAACTGGAAACGTGAGTCAATCTCCTGGATTGCAGTATTTTTATGATTAATAAGCGTATCAAAAAATTTAATAGAGATGTGTTTGAGAAAATCTTTTAAAGGAGGAATGTTAATAGCTTTATAGATATAATATAACTGCGCATGAATCCTTTAGCAGAGATGATTTGGCTAATAGTGATATGTTGGAAAGTTTCAAGCATTTCAAGTTTTTTCAAGTTTTAGCTGCATAGGAACAAAACGTGAGAATTGGGCGAAGCATAGCATTATAAAGAAGAATTTTGTTATCCCTGGCCATGATAGAATTCTGAAGGCAATACGAAATTTAGTTTTGGTGTACAGAAAATGCTGTTTCCAAGTTAAATGCTGATCCAGAATAACTTCTCAATATTTAGTTTGGTTATTCCAAGGGATAACATTATTGTTGATCATAATCACAGGTTTTTTACGTTTATCTCCAATTAATGCTACTCATGTAATTTATCATGTAGTATATAATAGTTGACTTGATATTAATAAAGGAAAACTATCTCTTTATAATCAAAAGAAATAATGATAGTATGATAGAACAGTGTTTCTCAAACTTTTTGAAGCAGGGGACGGGGGTTAAAATCCAACAAATTGTAGGCTCACTATAAACAAAATTTCTGAGATATACGTTATGATAGATAAGTCAAATATTACAGAAAAAATAATGTGATAAAAGAATTAAAATGAAAGCTCCTTGCTTTTATTTATTCTTATGTTTATGAGAAACATGAGCGTGAAGTGTCCTAGCGATTTCTTCAATGTTTGGACATATATTTCAAACGCAAACTCTTAATTTCTCGGCAATACATTGTAGATTTCCTCTCTTTTTACACTTTATTGTTGTGAGGAAAGATAATCCTAATTCCCATAAATATGACGTTGAAAATTATAGTGAAATATTCAAATCTTATTAACAAGCATTCTTCTTAAAGAAGGCTTCAAGTGGAAATTCCTTGCTTAATCCTCATCCACAATCAATGATATAACTACTAGTTCTTCTTCAGTTAATATTAAATGACCAATTTTCACAACTTACGAATGGTGGAGTCACATAAGTTGCAATGGAAATTTTTTAACAATGAAAATCACATAGACACTAACACTTCTAGTATGTAATTCTTCTTGAAGGTATTCTTTTCTTGGAAACATTCTTTGGCGCGTTATCGCTATTTGGCACTTTTCATATGAAAAAAAGAAGAAAAATGCGAGTATTTTATAATGAAAGCTGCCTTTGAATAGGAAAACTAACAAGAAAAAAGAATAACTATATACGTTTAAATATCTAAACACATATTTCTCAGAAATACTACAGGGCGCACTAGGAAATTTTCTGGGGCACACCAGTGCGCCCTAGCACACGCTTTAAGAACCACTGAATTAGATACGCAACCATTTCTCACAACAAAATCCACAACAGTATAAGCTCAACAAGACCATCATGGTACTGTATAGCAAGACAATTGTATAACAAGACCATCACGGAAACACAAAAAAATTTTGAGGTGAACATAAGAATATAAAAATAAACATAACTATATTCTGGACATATTTCTTTTTTTTTTTAAAGTCTTATCGTTAACGTTTTTTAAAAGTGTTAAAATCCAACTAATTATCTAAATCCTTTACGAAATATTTGCATGCATAAGATTTATTATTATTATTCTATGCCTGCCTTTCATTCTCAATACATTCCACAGATTTAAAAAATACTAAACCAACACATAAACAAAGTATAAATACAAAGGAAGTATTTTGAAGAAATCTTTAAAATAGTGTCATAAACTATTTTTTTAAAACGACTTAAGCGATTTTACAGCATTCCTTACATAGTTTCACAAATTCTTCTTATGTCATGATCAAATGGGTTTTATTTTTTCTTTGAGTGCTTTAAAAGAAATAAAACACAGAAAGCGAACTTTTAATGCGTTTTCGATTGTTCGAATAAGAGGTATCGGGACAAATCGATAACCTTCCAAAACTATTGTCTCCATTTTGTTCACATACAAAAGCCATAAACGATACGTTGAGTGTTTCCATTTAAACTTCTGTCAAGGTCGAGAAATGACTGCATTTTGTTTCCAGTCACAGTTAGCAATAAAAATTCCAGCTTGAATCAAATATTCTTTAAAGGTAACGTATCCATTCGATTGCATGGGCATGATTCATTGTTAAAATTGTTAGAATACTACGTATTGAAACAACTATTTTCAGTTAGCTAAAAAATGGATTCGTAAGTGAAAATTAGTATGAAATATAATATAATAAGCATTTCCCTTTACAATGTTTATTATAATTTACAATATGTTTATTGTAGTTTAACTGAAACTCTGCAATAATCAGTGTGTGCAAATTAACTGTGCAAATTTTAGTGACGAATACTAAAAGTATAGCACCCAACTCCTAACACCTAACTCAAATTTCTTTTTACAGTTGCAGGTTAGTGTCCGTTATGGTTGGCTCTGCTATCAACAATCAACTGTGCGTATCTAGGCATCGTCACTGAAGTCACTTAAAGTGAAACATAGAACCCGTTATATTAAATGTTCCAAGATGCGCGCATCATAAGCTTGCAGAATATAATTTAATTATTCTGCGAACTCATGACTGTAAACTCATAAATAAAACAGGCAATGTCATATAATTGCAAGAATATTATTATAAAATCAAAGCTATTTTTTTTCTCATCATTTCGACAGTTCATTTTTGAATATATGGATGCACATATAATGTATTTTTTTAATACATTTGTATTTAAAATAATATTCGCAAGAATATTATTTTAAATACAAATTTAATTTTTTCTCATCATTTCGACAGTTAATTTATTAATATAGGGATGCACATGTTATTTTTTAATAGATTGGTTTCCACAACTTTGGTCATTATAAAATAAATATATTTGAAAAAGTGTGATAAATCTCACGAGCCAGAAAATTGTTCAAGGCGAGCCATATTCCCCTGATTTAGATTATTTTCCTAAATAATTATTTCGAAAATAATTATTATTTTAGGATTATTCTACTCATAGGGAAACAGCGCGTTACAAAAGTACATTTCTTTTAATATAAATTTATAATACAACATCTGCATTAAAAAAATGATTAGATGATTTCAAGAAAAAATATTAAATTTATTTAAAATGTTATTAAAAAAAATTCAACTTCTTTATTTTAAAAAAAGTACCTGTTTGTTTCCTTGTTTTCTCCTTTAACCCGGACTCGTGCAAAGAATCGGAACCTGAAAAAAGAAAAAAAAATTATATTTATCTATTAACAAAATGCAATGGTGGGGGAGAGCGCTAAATATAACCACTTTGAAGTTGTTCCGAAAAGTGACACCGCTTCCGAAAATGTTTACTTTATGAACTTTTTACTGTAGACATATTTTTACACCATAAATTTCTCAATTTTTCAAGAATGTAAGAAGAAAAATAATCATTTAGACCAGGGGTCTCCAAACTACGGCCAGCGGGCCAAATCCGGCCCGACAGTGAATAGCTTATTGTTGCTGTAATAAGTTGGATAAAAAAAATACAGAATGGTAATAACTCGGTTTTATTGACTTGCTAGGTAAAGCCTTATGACAAGCATAATACGCAGAAAATTTAACTTAAGCACAATAACTAACAAATAATTGCAATGAATCTCACTAACATTATAAACTAGTGAACATCCCGCGGTTACCCTCTGTAGTTATGTTGGGGTAAAGAGTGCCGCATATGTATGTATATCGATGCTTGGAAGGTATATATCCTGAATCAAACATATGATTTTTATCCTGAAATCTCTCAGGAACGGAAAAGCTAAATGAACGCGAATGAAACCGTAGGGTTTCCACTTGTAAAAAAAATTCTAATGAAATTTATGTAATTGTGATTTTTTACTGACAATAGGTTGTAGTTAGCAAGCGTATGCTCGCTCAGAGCGCGTACTCGTCGACTGATCTAAAAATTATAGATAATGGCAGAAAAATTAAAACTGTTTTGGCCCTTGGTACTTACTGGAATAAACAGTATGGCCCTAAGGCTGGAAAATTTGGAGACCTCTGATTTAGACTATTTATACTAAATAATAAATACCAATATGCAATAAGTCACACATTGAAATGAAAAATTCGTAACCCAATTTCCGCCATGAACGAGTTCAACTTAAAAATACTAGTTTGAATTAGTTTAAATAATTTTGACTCATCGAGCCTAACTCGTCTCACCACTGTCGATAAACAACATCCGAACGAATTGAGTTCGTTCATGATTGAGTAATTAAGAATGTGTTCCGTTTCAATGGATAGAATTAGTTTTCTACCTTATCTTTGGTGTAGAATGTACTAGTTCACTTGAGAACGTGCACAAAATATTGGAAAACTTAAATAATAAAAATAGAAAAACTGTAGGAAAGTAAACAATAGTTATTTGATCATGTTTCACTAAACTTGTATTTTTATTTTTTTTTATTTTGGCAACTGTGCAGTATTCAAATTGAATGTGAATACAGGAAATGGGTTCAATTCAATGAAAGATTGATATACACTCAAGAGCCAAAACATTATGACCACCCCTACATTTTGCAATGAACTCGCCTGGATGACGTGGAAGGCACGTGATCAGGTGGAAGTGGTATTTAACTGGTATTAAGTGGTGGTATTAATCCATGCCAAGGCGGGTTGAAGCTGTGTTGCGCGCCAAAGGTGGGCCAACTCGTTATTGACAGGTGGTCATAATGTTTTGGCTCTTGAGTGTAGTTCAATCACCGATTGTGCGACAAATTGGCCAGCGGTCAAGTTGAACAGGAACAAACAGAGCGGTGTAATAGGAGAAAAAGGTAATTTCAAAGGGGTTTTACTAAGAAAAAAAAAATATTTTAAATCTTAATAATTAAAGTGTTAAACAACCTAACATAAAAAAATTAGATGAAAAAAAAGGCAAAATCGCAGAATAAAGGAGATGGGAATTTGGTTTCAAAAATTCTTTTCGCCTAAGTGATTGTAAATGAAGTGAATTGCAAACAGTCGGGTTACAATATCGCAGTCACAATATCCTGGTTACCACATTTGACGACACCCGTCGCGAAGTCTGCGCCACTAAAAAATCGCCAAATCCCAACGGTCCCTATTTTGCGATTCGGCCTGAAAAAGATTTCACAATAACTTTTAATATTTAATTTTTTTTTTCGCTTTGCGTAGTATATGTTTAACCAGCATTTCTAACAAGTAATCGGTTGGTCCATTTCCGCTTTTAAAACGCATGTGTAACTTTCCACACAATCGATGTCGAATTATTATAATATGTTATTATCATCATTATCAATAGCACGACAGCCCAGAGTGGGCCAAGGCTTTCCTTTGAAGAGATTTCCATGCATTCCTCTGGGTGACAAGGGTCCCCCAATTCTTAACCCCTAGTACAACAAAATCTTTTTCAACTGCGTCTATCCATCACAACTTGGGTCTTCCTCTTCCACTTTGTCCCTGTGGCTTTCCCAAAACGAATCTTTTTACGAGGTTTAAATCATTCGTTCTAAATATAAGAGCAGCCCAGTTTAATCTATTTATCTTAATAAATTTTATAATATCCGGGTCTTTATAGCATTTATAAATTTCTGCGTTGCACCGTCTTCTCCAACAATCACTTTCCCTCACACCTCCAAAAACAGCTCTTAAAATCTTCAACTCAAATATACCCAAATTAGCCTCATCAGACATTTCTAACAAGTAGCCTCATCAGATCTTGCCAAAGTCCAATTTCAGAGCTATAGACCAAAATACGTCTAATAATGGTAAGTATTTAGTTTTTCTGCTTATGAACTGTGATTTAGACAGATTTCTTACCCCAAAAAAGGCCTTATTGGCAGATAATATGTTATTGAATAAATATGTAGGCGAAGACTACATTCAGAAGATATTATGGCTTGAACGATTCCATGGCGAAACAAAAAAAAATCATCGTCTATTGGATTTAGAAACTTCATAACAAGAAGACTGATACATCTTTTGTTGATACCTAAAAAAACGCGCATGAGCAAACGCCCTTTTTTTCTGGGCGTTGTGGTTTAACGTAAAAAAAAACTTTTTTTTTCATGCTGGAGTAGGAAATAGTAGTAATCATGCTGGAGTAGGAAATCGGTTATCATTCAGTTATAACAAAAAATAAATAATAAATAAATAAATAAAAATAAACCTTTGAAATATAGAAGGGGAAAAAAAGCTTTCCGCCTATCAAGATTTGTAAAAGGCGAGAAAAGTGTTTGAGTAGCATCAAGATTTGAAACGAAATGGCTGTTTTTTCTTTTTTTCCAGGACGGGAGAGGAATCGTGCATTTTTAAGGAGTTAGAATCAGGAATCGGTATTAAAACAATCAGATTTCTGACTGCTTTATAAGAGATATTTTTTATTTTTCAAAATTCTTGTAAAAGTTCAATTGGATCAATTGGCCGATCGCCAAACATCTAATTTACGTCAGCTTGGCGATTACCAAGAGGTGGTAAATAATTAAATATGATAACCATTGAACCCTATTATGGAGGCGACTGCAACGCTCAACTCAGCTGCAGTACTGACCCACTATTGGGACGTGATAAGTTATAAGAGAACCGAATGATTCTTACCATGCTCACCATCTGCAGAGGAGTCCGGAACACAGATGCCGGAATTGTAGCGTCTCTCCAGAGGATCTCCGTAGTCGTCGATTTTGCACACGTATCCCTTGGGACAGCCCACCGGCTCTGAAGGGGCTGGCCGGGGGGATGTGGTGCAGCGCAACACTGCAACAAAATTCAATAAATGTAGTGCTTATAAGTGAAAAAATAAAAAATTTTATCAGTCAATGCATTTTAATATGTGATACAAATTTTTTATTTCCAATAGAAAGGCAAGTACAAGTAAAAATAATAATAATAACAAGGCGAAAAACAAATACAGAAGAATAACATCCAAAAAATACAAAGATGTCCGAAGTCATTGCCTTAAGAGTTCTCAGGCACGCCAGTAAAGCGTTGTCTCCGAGTCGCCGTCAAGTACCGCACATCATCGGAGGTGGTCTCTGTTCATTGGGTCTGCTGAACCACATAGGGGACAGCCAAGGTTCGAAAAGATTTTAATGCGAGGGAGATGTTCTGCCAGGCAGCCATGGCCAGTCAGAAGACAGAACTGGGCGACAGCATGTCTGGTATGGCTAAAAGATCTTCAGCTCTCCAACGCTTTGTCTTAATCTCATCTTGAGTTTGTAACTTGTATCTTTTAGCCATTATTAGTTTGATAAGTAATTTTATAGAATGGAGCGACAGTGCCGAATATCTCATTTGAAGTAGTCTTGAGTCTCTTTTTGCTAGACAATCAGGCCTGCTCGTTCACAAAAATACCACATTGGCCAGGTATCCATTGAAATACCAATCGTTTCATTTTTTAAGTCAGTTCCCGCAAATGATGTCGACACTGGGAGATTGTCTCTGATGAAGGTTACTTGGTTGAACTAATAGCCTGAATTGCGACTTAGGAATCAGACAAAATAACCATTCTATCGAATCTATCCTCAAAACTCAATAAATATTTCAAAACAATTCGGATAGCCTCCACTTCTCCATCAAAAGATGTTCGATATTTCCCTGTTGAATATGAGATACATGTTTATTAAGGTATCTGAATATGATATTCTTAAAAAAGAATTTTGTCTCAATTTAATTATAAGCTCTACAATGGGACATCGTGTACAAAATAAATCAAATCTAAGACCAAAGGTTTTTAATAAAGATATATTTATGGAAAAAAAATTGGCAGCAGATATAAATACGGAATAAATGAATTAGTTGAATATTTTTATTATGTGTGTTTATCCAAAGTTCAGTATATGAAAATAAAAAAGCATAAAATTATTCTGAAAATAAAATAGCAATTGGCAATATAAGAAAAGTCTATGGACCCATTTGTTTGCTAGCCTCCCAATATCGCTCCCACGAAGATGAGGCAGAAAGCACAGAACAGCGTTGAAAGTGAGTACAATCCATAAGTGCCCGAAGGTTACAAAGCCTACAGCAAGGATCTCCAAGTGCATTTATGCCGTGTTTAAATGCCTAAAAAAGCAATCGTGGCTAGTGACGAGACGAAACTCCGCAACTGCCCTCCATCCTAGGCCAGTCGGAAAGATTTGAAACACTGCTCCACCAAGACTTTGGGAAATTTCTCTCCAAAAGCTCTTTATATAGGTTGATATTGAGGATTTATTTAATGAATAATCTTACATTGCTGAAAGAGACTTCATCATGAAAAGTTTGAATGATTGCCGACACTTTATCTACCAGCAGGTCAGATTTTTCGTTAACCTCTATGCCGCAGTGGGTTGGTATCCACTGCAGTAGTTTGTTCTATAGTAATACATTGTTTTGTTTTCTGTTTGTTTTGTTCTGCATGACTCTATTGGAAATAAAAAAAAAATTTGTACCCGCCATTGGAAATAAAAAAAAAGTTCTGAAAATAAATGTGTTCAATCGATGCTAACGACGCAGATATGAATATCCTCTTTTAGATTCAGTTGAATAATTATCACAGAACAATAACAACTTAAAAGAAAAAAAATTAAAGGTATAAATTTAAAATAGTATACTTTTTAAAATACTTTTAGATAAGGAAAAAATTAAATGCTGATTTCACTCAGAAAATAATTTAATGACTCATTTCTCAAAAAAAAAAAAAAAAATATTGAAATCATTTCATATATCAGATGACAGCGAGGACTGGCAAGAAGTCAAGATTGTTAAATGCTTTAAAATTATCAACTCAGAACGAAAGCATCTTGAAATAGAACTGTTTTCTTTTATCATATTCTTTTAAATTGCCCAAAAAAGCATTTAAACAACTTGTGAATAAATTATATTATAATTAACACTAGAAAAAAATTTCAATTCATTCAAGAAAGGCTTTTTTTTTTTTGCAAATAATATATTTTTTTAACTTTAATCTTAGAGAAATTTTATAATGTCTATTTTAAAAAATAAATAATTAAATAATTTACCAGCTTCTCCTTCTCGCCGAAGAGGTGGAGCTTCAACTTCATTGTCCCAATCAATCACTGGAAAAAAATTAATCAATACATTAAATAAATTAGATATGGTAGTGTGCATGTTGGGCTACCAGATTGTATCTGGGTGTGGTTGGGCTGAGGTACTTGAGGCACAGGTTGGAGAACTCACAGCTTTATTGACATACGCACAAACACCACACGCATACAATCAAAAACATAGAATATTTAACACAGCTAAAGACAGAAAAATATATATTTGCTTAAGGACTCCATTTCTAAGCCGAAAACCTGATATTCAGCTACCCGCAGAGTGCGCGAAATATACGTCCTATTCGAGTGAGAGACTATAGGCCTACTGACGATTTCTCCTGAACGCCACAGGGGGCGCTCCTGCCAGTGCGTAGGAGGAAGCATGATTACAATATTCATTGTAAGCTAATGTTTTATTAGATATTTATTAATTTATTTTAAATGAAATTTAATGACTTGTTTAATTTATTTAGGCCATTTAATATGTTTAATTGATGACACGTTTATTTAATTTAATGACCAAAACTGTTCCCAGCTATAGTTTGGAGAGAAAAATTCAAAATACTACTAATCCAATTATCATCAGTAATACTATGTCCAATAAGTGTTGTTGTGGTATCCTTGCAGTTGCAGCTAACTGCAAGGAAGCACAGAACTTCAATTGTTCTCTTTCAGCAAAAATTGTGCAAGCAATTCAGTAAACAACCCACCTCAATTATTCCCTTTCAGCAAACACTAGTATACACATCATCCATGTGTCTCTTCACGTTCCGCTTTACCTGAATGAAAGATTTAATTGGACACTCGCATATGTCAATCGGAGATAAATAGTAGAAATTCGTACTCTTTATTGATAAGTCCAGAACTTGTATTCAAAGCGATTCAAGAAGATTGCAGGTGTGCCAACCGGAAACCCATTATTATCCTAATCATATTTATGAAAGAGATAGATTTGACGAGTTAAATGCATGTGTGCTGGCAGGAATCTTTTTTGAATGGCCGCCCTGATCTGTATATCGCCTCAAGGAGCACTGGCGCTACTCAGTTATTTAAAGAAGACATTCTTGATCCAATTGTTCATTCTTACACTAGTACAGTGACTGATTTCTTCATGCAGCAAGACGATATGAGGCTTGATGGCCGAATGACTAGAGCCATATGTTTAGGGTTCGAGTTTCGAGTTTCGGCAATGCCATAAATGTTTGTAATAGTTCGAAATCCACTTTAAGTCGTAGCTCTAATATGACCGTGGGACGTAGGGCTGATATTCCTATCCCGTAAAAAGAATACATCTCCTATCTCGAAATCTACCAATAGGCAGACGGTCTTGGCCCCCGATGGGGCTGTTGTGCCAATGAAGAATAATAACAATAAGATGATGTACGTGACCACAGAGAGCTCAGTTGGTAAGCAGTTATCTTCGTGATGCGATTATTGTGCATATGAGTAGGCTAGCACGTTCGTCGAACTAGAACGCGATTGTTGGGTATTGGCTTCCGATTGTCTATGTTTGGGATGCTCTAAGGAGATATATTAATGCACTAAACCTTTTATTAACTGTCTCGACATAGGCTTTATTGCCCATTAAATTAATAAACACAAATGCTTGTTAAAGTGCTTGCAGCAAAAGCAATAAAAAATTAATATCAAATAACTCAAATTAAATTAAAAGCAATTATTTTCAGTTAAAAAAAATCTCATTCCACTTCAAAATCAAACTTGCATTTACTTATAAATAGTTGTTAACTGAGTTGGTTATTGTTAACTCATGCCAGTTGTTAAATCAATAGTTGTTAGATTCTTCTTGGGGATAGGACAAACTTTTTAACTTAAATTATCGACAATCAGTAAGACCGTGAAAGTTTTTTTTTTTTTTACCTGGTGGCGGAGTAAGCCTGTCGACGCACGTGAAAATGCAGCCGTTGAAACAGCAGCTTTGATTTTTGGACGCGCAGTCCTCGCTGTTCTTGCACGCGGGCAGTTTGCAGTCTTCGTCCAGGAGGGGCAACTTGGGAGCAGGGCAGGACCAGAAGGAAGCATTCTGCGACAGGATGGACGTCAAGTAGGACTTGATCTCTTCCTGTAACACACACAAAATGAAATGCCACTAAAGATTTTTGCTTTAATCTAAAAACCACCTAATTAATTTCAACATGTTTTCACGTGGACTATACTTTTTGCCCATCCCGAAAAACATATTGAAGGAATAGGCTTTGTGGTTAACGTCTATCCATCGATGGATGATAGATAGATAGAATTTATAAATAGATATACACCACAAGTTCCCATGTATATCTCACATAGTTCCATAATATTGTGTTATTATACATCTATGCATATATCATTTGACTAAAAACAAAGGATTATTTGTTGAATATACATAATAAATCGTTTATTTTCTTTCAATTTATTTGTTCGTTTCATTAAGTTTCAATGCTTGTGCATCATTTTTTTTTTTTTTTTAGCTCTTTAGATGGATCTTCTTTTTTAAAAAAGAAAAATATCTTTAAAAGAAGTCAACACAGCATTTGATTGTTTTTTTTAACACGAAACATATCTTAACCGAGGCCATCTCTATGAAATATGTAACGAGTTAGTGAAATTCTATATTCGCTTAAGACTGGCTGTTTTATAATACTTATTATTATTATTTATTTATTTTTTATTTTTTTTTTTTTGTTAATTTGTTTCATATTTCGGGTGTAATGTTTACTTTTTTTCAGTTATAACTTGAAAGAAAAAAATTGTATACTAGATGACATTAGATTATTATTATTATTATTATTATTGCAGATATGATTGCTCTATTTGTACGATATAAAATTATCTAGTGCGATGAAATAGAATAAAATGTCTTTTTCTTTTAAATATTAATTGTTTCTGATTTTGATAATTTTACCGTCGTTTTTCCTTAACAAATCTTGCTAAAGTAAAATACTCTAATGAATGAAGGATTAATATTCTAATGAATGAGCTTTATTTAATGATGTCGAGCAATATCGGTTATATGATATTTTGTTATAAATTAGAAAATAAAATATTTCCTATTTTTACTGAATAACGAACAATGTTCATTCCCTTTCTGCCGTCTTACGAAAATCTGGAATTTTTTTTAAATTTCCAATTGTTAGATATTTTCAAGAATATCATATAATTCATTAAAATAGAATAATTAAGTATTAAATTTGTAATTATGCATTGCAATTGACTGAAAATAATACATAAAAAATCAAATATTAAAAATCATTTATCAATTGCGCCATTAAAGAATGTATATATATATATATTCTTTAATGGCGCAATAAGTAAAAATATGTAAATTAAGGAAAATAATGCAATGCAATCCTAAGCAAGTAAAGAATTCAATGGGGGATAATATGTTACATTAATAAATATCTGATTCAATTTCTCAGTAGAAGGGCCTGAATGGCAGAGTGGCTAGCGCTCTGGCGCTCGATACCACAGGGTTCGAGTCCCGACGATGCCATGGATGTTTGTAGTGGTTCGGAATCCACTTTAAACCGTACGTCCCGGTCAAATAGGATCGTAGAGCGTTTCGGGGGCGTTGTTACTCCGCGTCCGTGGCTTATCTTGAAGTTACACGCGCAACCCCTGGGTAATGCAAAGTGAGTAACGTCTGTGCAGGGTTTACCTTAAGGCATCCAAGAACAAGCTGTATAAGTGTTTGCCAGCTGCATTAGAAAAAAAATTCTCAGTAGTAACCACGCATAAATATTAGTCAAATGAGATTTTTTTTATGATTACTTAATATTCATGACTGAACTTTTTTGCTGACAAGTATACTCCAATCCAAAAAGGTTTAAGCATCTGAATGTATGGTGTGGCAAAGACCTGAGTTAATTTTTTTTTTTATTGAAAAAGTACTTTATTTTACATCATTAGCTCCCATGTATCACAGATGCATGAGATTGGAGTATAAAGATAGAATGCAAAACAGTAACTCATAACAATAACAATAATTACTTCAAAACTATGACTCTATAAAGATAAGAAGAAAATTAGTCGCTGGATGCCAATTGCATCAACTTTCTAGCAAATTAGTATCTGCTGTATGGGAGCCTGAATGGCCGAGTGGCTAGCGCAGGTTTCCGTTTCGAGTGCCGGCGGTGCCATGGATGTTTGTAGTGGTTCGGAATCCACTTTAAACCGTATCTCACGGTCTATTATGATGGTAGAGCGTTGCGGGGGCAATTATTACTCCGTGCCCGTGGCTTATCTTCAAGTTACACGCGCCCCCTGGGTAATGCAAAGTGAGTAACGTCTGTGCAGCGCTTGCCTTAAGGCCTCCAAGAACAAGCTGTCTAAGTGTTTGCCGGCTGGATTAGAACAAAGCAAGTTTCTGCTGTATAAGTTTTCTTCATTCAATGGAGAACAACTTGGCAAAATGATCTTTGTCCATCTCAGAGTTCTGGTTGCTCAAAGGACTGTTATATATAGCCGAAGATGTGTAGATGTTTAGCAAGATAATCATGTCCAGTCTCCAGGCAAAAGGCTGCCACTGCGATAAATCTACGGGAGTCTGGGTATTATCATAGGGTATTTCGGATATTTTGTGCACGACTGCCAAGTATCTTCCCAGACTAACTTGAGATCCGGATAGTTTTTGTTACAGTCTAACCAATCCATCTATGTCTAACAGTCTTCTTTTGATAGTTTACCACTTTGCACGAAGCTGGTGTTCTTGTGCACCCAAAACAAAAATATAGTCCATCTGAAGTGTTACTCCAGTGAAATATTTCATTTCATTTTTATTTTTGAAGGTATCTGAATTTTGAAGATGTAAATTTCTGAACTGCTTTTTATCTACAACTAGGCATTTGTTGTATTATTGGTGCTATATTTATTCGTGTAATTAAGAAATGATAATTAATTGAAGGGATCACTGAATGAAATGGACAGAGTGGGGAATCATTACAGAAAAAAAATTATACAGTAACATAAATTGAAATAACATGCATTTTACTTTTCCGAGGATCAGAACACAATTTTTGTTGCATTTCACAAATTGTTCTGCAAGGAATTAATCGCGAAGTATGAATCAAACTGGTCATTAGTTATATTTATCAAACTGACAAAGAAACTAAGAATTTTCTTAATTAATTTGAAAAATAAGGCTTGAGTATGTAATTCTTCAGGAAGCTTTTTTTTTTGATTTTCTAATAATAAAGGACTCGATTTAAATTCTAAAATAAGTCGATTAATTTAATCAGTACAATTTTAAAATGCTGCCTAACATATATATAGAATGCTAATTTAAAACTCAAGGAATTTTTTAAAAAAATTAGCAGGCGGTTGTACTAAATCATCTCTTTATTTTAATTTTGCTGCAATAGACAAAAAGGAAGTAAATTTTTAAAAAAATAATTCAATTTTTTTTCTTATCTTTAAAAAAAATGCTATGGAATTAAAAATTTTATTTAAAATTAAAATTTAAAATTTTTATTTTAAAATCTATTATTCCGCAAAATAATAACTTGGTAATAAAGTGAAAAATAAATATTAAATTCTTAATTTGATTTCCTCTGATTTAAATTCATATCGATAATCAAATTTATTTCAAAATTATATCAAAATTTATATCGTCATTCTTCAAACTTCATGTCCTTTTCTAATGTCACCAGTGGGAATTATGGAGAATTATGAATCTTCTATATATATATTTCGCCTAGTACGTGTCTCCTCCTATAAACGACCTCAATTTGCCTCCAAATCTCTCCAAAATTTGAAGGGATACTTCTAATACAAAGCCTGGAACAAATGGGAAAAAAAATTTCGAAATTAGATCAATATTCTTTACAAAATTACACAATTCATGATAAGTTAGGTATCACGTCAGTTTGGCGACTTTTCGTAGTTGACGTTAGTTTTGCACTGTTGTTACTTTCTGAGTTTTCGACTTTTTCTGAACGGGAATTATAACTCTGTCTCGTCTCCAAAGATAAGAAATTTGATAATCATAGGATGCCTAGAATGTTCCAGTGTAAGTTTAGGAGAAGGTTGGTTGAAGTTCACACTGGCATTTTGTTGTTAAATTTGCAATGCCGCCTAAGAAATGAAAACTGTTTAATCACATTAGAATTAACTCTAAACCGATTTTTTAGCCTAAGGGCCGTACTGATTCCTTCAGCAAGTTTCACGGACCAAGACCTAGCTAACTCATTGCACCAACATATTGTAGTTTTGAATTACGCGCAAATTTTCGTTTCGAAACAAATTGGCGAGAAAGGTATCCATGGCACTGGAGTGGATTCTGCTCTGTTCTAATTTCAAGTATCAATGCGCTACAATAGTACAGAGCGAGTAACTTTTGGGGAGTAGAGGAATTACGCTGAGGCCTACAGCACTAATAATATGGATTATACAGTGAGCGATAGTACGGCTTGTTTCTCGCGATCAGACGGAGATACATAGAGCGATAACTGCTCGTTCTTTGGTCTGGACGCGGCTAAAATGAATTCCAGCTTTCGCAGAGATCTGATTTGTTGTTTAAACATATAAGAGGCGAACCAAAATAATCAGTGTCTATGCCGGAAATGGACATAACAAAACTGTTGTGCCAAATGTCTTTTGTTAGACTATAGGAAGAGATGAGAGTGCGAAAATCCTTAGATACCACTCTTGGGGTGTTCGTTTAAAGTAATGGTGGGCCAATGAAGATACAGTGTAGATCCTCCTCCGCCGTCACCCCTTTTACTCAAATCAACGTTGGATCTTCTGCATCTTCTAAAAAAATCAAAGTGCTCGGCATTCGAAAATAATAGTGTTGACAGAAAATAAACCTGATTAGAATATCAAAACTGGTGTGGCATTTAATGATGAAAAAGGGTTTGGAAGACCGAGGTGCGGGGGCGGGGAGGGGAAAAGAAAAGAAATGTAAGGAAACTTCCTCACAGCATTTCAAAGGAGTAGTCATCCTCTAATTTACGATCATGTGATTTTGTGAGCACTCATCTTGATTTAATGTCTTCTCTGCCCTTGAACCATTCCTTTTCACGCTCCTCTGCTATAATCGGATTATTTTCCAAATTCAATAGAGTATATCAATCAATTCGCCTTACCTTCAAAACTTGATTGCGTTCAATACAAAAAAAAGCCATCGTTACAGTCGATGGTTATTCCTCAACCAAGGTCAAAGTGCTCCTGTCGTCTCGCATTTATTGGGAAGAGTCTATGGAGCAAGTGAATAAAATCAGGTCATGGTTTTTCTACTGTAGCGTCTTTTATGGTGTCATTGATTCCGTGAATCTTTACCTTTTATTTAAGGGGCCGGAGGGGGGGGGGGGATTAAAAAACATAGCTGGACCCCGGACACTGATATTGTAACATTGCTTTGTTAAAACTCCTAACCTGCTTATAATTGGTTCACGAGAACTTGTCTTGTCAATCTCTACTGTTGATGAATTGAATTAAGGTTATCTTCAAATTTTGTGGCCATGCTCCTAGGCACAAAGTAATTCTTCAAAATATTTGTACCATAAATGTTCAATCAAATTCATATATAATCAATGTTAAATCAAATGTTTAAATCAATGTTCATAAATAATCAATGTTCATAAAGGAATCAATGTTCATAAATGAATCCATGTTCATAAATAATCAATGTTTCATAAATGAAT
>BPLQ01000097.1:86462-147590 GCA_021605075.1 Caerostris darwini | reverse complement strand
AACTTTCCAGTATAGTATAAACCAATAATATCCAGTATACTAACTTTCCAGTATAGTATAAACCAATAATATCCAGTATACTAACTTTCCAGTATAGTATAAACCAATAATATCCAATATAGTATAAACATTCCAGTATATAAGCCAATAATATCCATTATTTATGAACTTTCCAGTACAATATAAACCAATAATATCCAGTATAACATGAACTTTCCAGTACAGTATAAACCAATAATATTCAGCGTATTATGAACTTTCTAGTATAAACCAATAATATCCAGTAAAGTATAAACTTTCCAATATAGCATAAACTAATAATATCCAGTATAGTAAAGACTTTCCAGTTTAGCATACACTAAAAATATCCAGTATACTGTAAACTTTTCAGTGTAGTATAAACCAATAATATCCATTGTAGTATGAACTTTACAGTATACTATAAAACAATATTATACAGTATAGTATAAACCAATAATATCCAGTATAGTATAAACCAATAACATCCAGTATAGTATGAACCAATAATATCCAGTATAGTAAAAACCAATAATATTCATTATAGTATAAACCAATAATATAAGTTCTTCAAAACTATATAAAATTTAAAAAGTATGTATAGAAACCCATTTTAATATAATTATTTTCCTTAAATCAAAAATCAAGTGATTATAAATAACTATTGAGTTTTATTTTTAATTTTACACGTTCGTATTTTTAATGCGTTACCAAATTCCAAGTTTCTTTACCAATTTCAGATATCTTAACATAATTTTTTAATGCAAACATACCGCTCAAATTATGATATTTTCACCAAGTTTATATTTTGTTTATAAACAGTCTTCATCAAAGAAATGCCCGCCAATAATTTTAAACAACATAATATACTTTTAGCATAAACAATCAATCGGCAAAGAAATTCAATCCGGTTTCATGACTCAAACTTTTCCAATTGCATTATTTAAATAAATCAACGACATCCACTCTAAATATAAATATTATAATTCGATGAACACAGAATCCGCACTGGCAACACGACGGCATCGATAACCCTATTCGGAAAACAAGTATTAAAACTTTATCTGATTTTAAATAAAACTTATTAAGCCCATTATCATAGTATAGTATCAACTATCTAGAATAAACCAATAATATCCATTTTAGTATAAACCAATAATATCCAGTATAGTAAGTATAAACCAATAATATCCAGTATAGTAAGTATAAACTAATAATATTCAGTATAAACTTTCCATTATAGTATAAACCAATAATATCCAGTTTAGTGTGAACTTTCCAGTATAGTATAAACCAATAATATCCATAGTAAAAATCAATAATATCCAGTATAATTAAAACCTTCCCAGTATAGTATAAACCAATAATATAATTTTTTACTGCGAACATGCCGTTGAAAATATCATATTTTCGCCAAGTTTATATTTTATTTATAAACATTCTCTGTCAAAGAAATCCCGCCAAGTATTTTAAAACTTTTAGCATAAACAATCAATCGACAAAGAAATTCAATCCAGTTTCATTACATTCAAAATTCATTCATTGATTCAAAATTTTCCTGCAGCATTATTTAAATAAACCAACGAACATCCACTTTAAATATAAATACCATAATTCCATCAACACAAAACCCGCACTGGCAACACGACGGCACCGATAACCCTATTGCCAAAACATGTATAAAAACTTTATCTGATTTTAAATAAAACTTATTAAGCCCATTATCAGTGATCTTGCATATGCTGCTGTCATCGCCGACTGTGGCCCAGAAAGCAGTCTCTGAAAAGATCTCTTTCATCAACCCTATGTGTGTTCCTGGTCGTTATCTCGAAAGGGAAAAGAAAGAAGTTTTGTTCGAAAGAACGTGAGGATAGAACGTTTAAGAATTCTTGAAGTCTTTAATATCCAACCTGACTGTCGCCGCAATTTTTTTTTTTTTTTTTTAAATCTTTTTATCTTTTACACTCTGTAAGGTCTTCTTTTTTTAGAGAAGAGACTGATTGATGTGCTTCAAGTTTTATGAAGCTTAGCTGTTCTTCCGGTTCCACTCGTTAAATTGCGGTTGTTTATGCCGTGGGAATTTTAAGCGGCTTTTCTTTCCTTGAAAACTTTTTAAAATATCCTGTTGTTGACAACATAAAATGGCGTCTAAGTACTCTTAAGAATATGTATCAACTGACTCAAATGTACAAAATTAAGTTACATTTCTATTTGAAAAAAAAAGAGTTATTAATAACTAGAAAAACCTGGCATACGTTGTCGTGCCAAAAAAATGCATTGTAGAAAATTATATATCGCGAATATATTCTCCATGTTCCAATATATGTACATACTAATTTTCACGGATATCGTTTGAACGATATCCGTGAAAATTAGTAATGCTAGTATTGGATCCATGAAAGTTAGTAATGAAAATCCATGAAAATTAGTTATGTTAGTATGTAATGTAAAATTAGTATTGTATATAAGATGAAATGCTGCAGCACAATCTGGTGGCAAGTAACAATAAAAAGTGGGTGGACACCTAGAACCTTTTTTCTATCCTCGAATAAATAATATTTCGAATTTTCATAGCGATGGGTTGAACGATATAGAAGTTGATACTGCAGCACCATCTAGTGGCGACTTACAACAGAGGGGATAGCATAAAACGTTCTCTATGTTTTGTCAAACAAGCAACAAAAAATTCCATCAAAATCTGCCCAACCGTTTAGAACTTCAAAAATACCTTTAGATGATATTTGATGCAGATACTATGATACATTAAAAACTAACTTCTTAGATATTTGCTATACACTGGAAATAAAGAATTTCCTTTACACATCTTCACCATAGGTAGTCAGTGTAGAAAATAAACGATTCATTATGAACCCATGATTCCGATTCATTATGAATAAAAGTTTTTTTTTTTTTTTGTTATAATGCAGCTGGCAAACACTAAGACAGCTTGGTCTTGGATGCCTTAAGGTGAGCGCTGCACAGACGTTACTCACTTTGCATTACCCAGGGGGCGCGCGTAACTTGAAGATACGGACGCGGAGTAACAATGCCCCCGCAACGCTCTACGATCCTATTAGGACCGGCACCTACGGTTTAAAGTGGATTCCGAACCATTACACACATCCATGACACCGCCGGGACTCGAACCCGAAACCGAAACCTGTGGTACCGAGCTCCAGAGAGCTAACCACTCGGCCATTCAGACCCCTTATGAATAAACGTTTCAAATGAAATATACGTTGAAGTTATGTAACAAAGAAAAGTTTTTTTTTTTTAATTTTTCTAATGAAAATTATTTGTGGAGATTAAATAATGCTTAAAAAAATAACTTTAAAAAAATGAAAAAAATGTGTAAAAAAGGAACCATTCATTTAAATTATCCAAACTACGCGAAAAAGACCCAAAAACAGAAGAAAAAAAAAGAATCAAGAAAAATCTGAAGCAGTCATGGAAATTCTTTCTGCTGTTTAGGAATGTGCAGACGCATAAAAATCTTAACTTCTTGCAGAAGAAACAAAAAAAAAAGCTAGATTTATTTAGAATTAGAGAGATTCTTTGTGACGACTCAAAAAATGATACATTGAACAAGCAAGGGATTTAAAGAATGTATTTTGAAATCCGTTTCTATCATTTCCAGATGAAAATGGTCGATTGCTTCACTTAAATATGTTATGATTTCACATAGAGGAAGTGATGAATCTAGATGAAGACACAACAACGGAAATATGCTAATTCATCAAGCTGAATTTATAGCATGAAGCTGTTTATACATAAAAAAGCTCATTAAATAGCTTATTTTATACATTGAAACATATACAACTTCCAGTCTCTTAAACATCCTTTACATAAGAAACAAATAGCAGACAGAGGGTTTTTTAAACAAGTAATACTAATTTATAATCAATCGCAGTTGTTTTATTTCATTTTTTTAAATAACGATTTATTAAAAAACAGTAAATGGCACGCAAAACCTTAAACCTGTATTAAAATAACACTGAAAAAAAAACTTCATTCTACGAACAAAAAGCATGAAACCTAAATAACGTATTCATTGTTAACAAATGACTGGCAAAAGTTTTAAATAAAAAAAAAATTATTTATTTAAATAATTACATTTCAAGCTTCTTGAATAAACTAGGTACAGTTGATCACCATTAATTCATAGAACTTTTATTGTTAAAATAAACAAAACTTTCTCTTCTATTAAAAATACTATGGCCGGTACTCCAGAAGATAGTAAACTTTATTCTCTTCTTTTCTCTATTTTTATATAAGATATCTCAACTAATCCTAAACTTTTAACTGCTATCTACGCTGATGATACTGCAATCCTTTGCAAAAATAATAACACTAGATTCTCAGCTATTTTTCTCATTAAATTCTTCTATACTTAGCCTTATTAATCACCTTAAAGTTCTCAATAACTGGTTCGATAAAAGGAAAACTTCTTTAAATACAGATAAGACTGAAGCTCTTCTCTTCTGTATTGGAAATAAATTTTAAAAACCTGTGAATATGATCAACAATAATATTATTCCTTGGAATAGGCGAACTAAATATTTATTAGTTAATCTGGATTACTATTTAAGTTGGAAACGAACATTTCTGCACACCAAAACTAAATTTCATATTGACTTCAGAAAACTCGACCCACTCTTAAATAGAAATTCTACCATGACCAGGGATTCCAAAACTCTTCTTTATATATGCTTATATAGTATGCTTCGTCCAATTCTCACGTACGCTTGCCCGGTCTGGTCCTATGCAACTAAATGTAACTTAAAAACGCTTGAAACTTTACAAAATATCACTATCCTCCAAATTAACCTCTGCTAAATGGTTCATGCGCAATTCTGATATCTATAATGCAATTAACATTTCTTTAAAAGATTTTCTCAAACGCATCTCTATTAAATTTTTTTTGACACGCTTATAAATCATGAAAATGCTGCAGTCCAGGAGATGGACTCTTACGTTCCCAATTATGATTTAAAATGACAGCGAAAAATTTTAATTTAATTTCTAATTTGCTTTTTAAATATTTTTTCTTTTCTTTTATTCGTTTCTTATATTTGTAAATATATTCTGGGAAATTTTCATTTTTACAACTGTATTTACTCTGTCCTATAGGAGATGGAGCCCCCGGGGGCTAAATAGCTCCAAAAGAATACGTCAACCAATCCAGATAACACTTTGGGAAAAACCAAAAAACTTCATTCTAAAAACAAAACGCATGAAAACTAAATAACTTATTCATTGTTATCGAATAACTGGCAAAAGCTTGAAGTATAACAGATATTGATTATCTGAATGATTGCACTTCAAACTTCTTGAATAATTTGGGTATCGTTAGATCATCATTAGTGCGGAATGGTAAACATCTGGTTAAATGGCGGAAATGGACGAGTCGATTATTTATGAGGGAGGTTATTCAAGTTGCTTGAAAGAAAAACATATAATATTTATTGTATAATTTTGATGTGGAAGCATCCAGAAATCGATATGGTTACTTGGAACTATTATTTAAAATTGGACCTACGCCTGTCCTATTTGGTCTTATGGCTGCAAAATCTACGAGTAACAACAAAATTTCACGAACGTTAAAAAATATCACTTGATGCAAATTAGAAAAGTTTAATGGTATTTGAGAAATTCAGAACGCCATTATTATCGCTTCACTTAAAGACTTTCTAAAATTTGTCTCTGTTTTGTGTCATCATCTGAGAACATTAAAATAACTTACTTCTTTTAATTTGGAGATAATTACTATTTTAACTCCTATTCAATAATAATTCCTTTCTTAAGTAATCTTTCAAGAAAAGTAAATAATTTCTTACAAGTCAACCATTTTCCTGCAATTTTTGTGATATTAAATGCATAACTATTCAATCATACGATTGAGCTGAGCATATGTATTATTGATACATGCACATTCTTATCTTATTTATATTATGTGAAAATGTGTCAACTCTTACTTGGCTTGCTTCTGAAGAAGTAGATGTCTTTGCTAGTGGTGGTATTATTGAAGGATAATTAATTAATTGATTGATTAATTAAGAAGCGGAAGGGTTAGTTAGGAGTGATATTTAATTAATTCACTAATTAGAAATGATTAGTTAGGAATGGTAATTAATTAACTGACTGATTAGGAATTATAACTAGGAATGATTAATTAGGAATAATAATTAATTAATTGATTAATTAGGAAATATAATTAGGAAGGATTAGTTAGAAATGGTAATTAATTAACTGATTGATTAGGAAGTATAATTAGGAAGGATTAGTTAGGAAGGATAATTAATGAACTGATTGATTAGGAAGTATAATTAGGAAGGTTTAGATAGGAATGATAATTAATTGATTAATTAGGAAGCATGATTAGGAATGATATTTAATTAATTAGGAATGATAATTGAGGCAAATATGATTTAATAGATTACAAATAGAGCGTTTTTCTTTTGTTCGTCTTCTATTCTATAATATTTTTCTACCTGGTAATTCAGTGTTGTTTTTATAGGATATATATTTCCTCCCTAAATAACCTCCTTAACATTTAATTTTAACATTAATTATCAGACTTTTAAAGTAATAGAAATTATTTTTATAAAAAAACTGTAAACGAGAGTTTTGTACCGACGTCTGCCTTTAAGTGCTTATGTCTATGTGATTAAATAAGCAATAGATTTTATAAAAAGGTTGCTCATGGGAAGCAGGTGTCTTAGATCTGCCGCCACAACAGCTGAGTCATCACGACTTGCCGACGAGCCATCAACCCAACTAAAAAAAACAAAGAACCCCTTTCTGCATCTTCCCAGTCAACTGCAGTCTCCTTCGCTATCTCTCAGCCATGAAAAAGGGGTCAGTGGGATCGTTGTCTCGCGGTTACAGTTATTTTTTTCTTCTTCTGAACCAAAAGGAACTGTATCATCAAATTATACAACACCCCTCAGAGTTAAAAGAAAGTCATCAGAATGGGATATTTTTAGCACATGCTGCACATAATTAGGGTAATTACATTTCCTAAATTATTTTTGGTAATTTTAATAATTGTCAATTCTAGTTTTAAATAGATTTGATGTACTGGTAGAACTCGATGTGAATTCCATTTTAATAACTCAGTTTTATAAGTCGATGACTGTTTTTTTAATCGGATTTGTTTCAGATTTTCGTTTTTAATATTTTCGCTAGTGAAATTTTGATTTCACTTAAAATGATTACTAACATAGAAATTTAAATAAATAAGCACAGAATTCCTAAAAAAACTATTTATAGATTTATTTTCAATTACAAAAAAAAATAAAACATGCCCCCTAGGTAGTGCTAAATGAATAACAGCAGTGTTGCTTTGCTGATGGCATAAAGATTAAAGGGTCCGGATGGCCGAGTGGCTAGCGATCTGCTGCTCGGTACCATAGGTTTCGGGTTCGAGTCCCAGCGGTGACATGGATGTTTGTAGTAATTCGGAATCCACTTTTAAACCGTAGTTCCCGTAGTCTAATAGGATCGTAGAGCGTTCTGGGGGTAGCGTTATTTGCGTCCTTAGCACGTCTTCAAGCTGCACGTGCTCCCTGGGAAGTGCTAAATGAGCAACAGCGGTGTAGCCCTTGCTTATGGCAAAAGATAAACTGTCTCTGTATTGTCAACTGCATTCGTACAACAGTTTAGATTCTCGTTTTAATATTTTCGCTAGGGGCCTGAATGGCCGAGTGGCTAGCGCTCTGGCGCTCGGTATCACAAGTTTCGGGTTCGAGTCCCGGCGGTGCCATGGATGTGTGTAGTGGTTCGGAATCCACTTTAAGCCGTAGGTCCCGGTCCTACTAGGATCGTAGAGCGTTGCGGGGACATTGTTACTCTGCGTCCGTATCTTCAAGTTACACACGCCCTCTGGGTAATGCAAAGTGAGTAACGTCTGTGCAGCGCTTGCCTTAAGGCATCCAAGACCAAGCTGTCTAAGTGTTTGCCAGCTGCATTAGAAAGAAAAAAATATTTTTTTTTTTCGCTAGTAAAATTTTCATTTCACTGAAAATAATTACAAATCTAGAAAATAATTACAAATCAAATGTTCACTGAAAATCTTACAATAATAGCAAATCTACTAAAATTACAAATTCTACTAATAAAAACTTTAATAAACAAGCACAGAATTCATTAAAAAAAACTGTTTATAGATTTATTCTCAAATACATAAAAAATTAAAAGTTATGAAAGAAAACTTTGAATTAAAAAAAATATAAATAAATAAATAAATGGTACTTACGTATTAACGGTACCTTGGCGACAGACTTGGCGGTTTTTAAGTGTCGCCAATCTCTATTATTTGGAATAAAAATATTTTGAAAGCGTTTTGATTTTAAATGAAGTGTTTCATATATATTTTATTATTTGGGACAAAAATTTTAAGTGTAGATTGGCGCCAAATCTGTAGCTGCGGTTGGCGCGTGTTCTCTTTATTGGCGCAACTGTCGCCAAGGTACCGTTAATACGTAAGTATCAAATAAATGAAAGACAATGGATACCGATTGTCACTTTTATAAAGAATTTATCGTTACTGAAATTCAGAGAAAACAAATTAATTAATAAATTAAAAAAAAATGGAAAAAACAAAATTAGAAAAGGATAAAAAAAAAAACCCTACAGATTATCACAATGAAAACCTGGAAAAAAAACACCTTTGAAACCTAAATTGGATAGGATCGAAAAGACTGATAATTTAACGATTATCGAAGTAAAAAAAAACGATAATTGAAAGTCCTAGCAATGAAGACATCGTGAAGGAATTATTAAATGCAATAATAGATGAACGTAAAATAGAAGTGGAAAAGAAACGCCAAGACAAACTTGAGGAAAAGAAAGAACGTAAAAATGAAACGGAGTTTGAATTGGAGAAAAGAAGATTAGAGAATAATAAAAAGAATACTGATTATCACAATGAAAACCTGGAAAAAATAACTTTGAAACCTAAATTGGATAGGAATCAAAAAGAATGATAATTTACCGATTATCGAAATAAAAAAAATCGATAACTGAAAATCCTGAAGGAATTATCAAATGCAATAATCGATGAAAATATTAACAATTATGATGTCTGGTTCATCTTTAGGTCTTATCCTTTTAGTTTCTATATGTTGATTTCATAAATCATGTAATTCTATTCCAGTTTGATCTTTAATATTTGATAAAAGTATTATTTCCTATTATTACCATCAGTTTTTTTTTTTTTTTTTTAATTTTTCTATCTATTTATCTGTTTTATCTTTAAGAGTTTTATTTTATTTTTTAAAATTTAATTTTCTATCTACTATAATTATTAAAATTGAAGTGGAAAAGAAACTTCAAGACAAACTCGAGGAAAAGAAAGAACGTAAAAAGGAAACGGAGTTTGAATTGGAAAAAACAAAATTAGAAAATAATAATAAAAATAAAATATTGATTATCACAATGAAACCCTGGAAAAAACAACTTTGAAACCTAAATTGGATATTCAAAATCTAACGCAGAAATCCGCTCTTGTTAATAACGAAATTAATCTATATCTTACCTTATTTGAACGTCAGATTCAAAAAGCAGATAGTGCAAAAAAGGTTTTGGGTTTCTTACCCAGTTGGCCAACTGCCAAATAGCATCGCTCAAATTGTAAGTGGAGTAGATGAAGAAATTGCTGACGATTATGATTATGTCAAAATATTTCTAGAGCGGTTTACAATGACTCCGGAAAAATGTAGGACATCTTTTTGTGACTCATAACAAAAGCTCAGAGATTGCCTGGAACTGATTTTGCTTACGAAATTAAAAATTGATTTTTTCGAAATGGATATTGGGTTGAAAAGTAGAAACTTTTAAACAACTGCCAGACTTTATCAGACGAAAGAGATGTAAGAGACCTCTTCATTGATAGTTGTTTTCAGATAAAAACTCCATACGAATTTACCACTAAGCTAGATGAATATGAAAATGTAAGAATGAGTGTTAAAAAAAGAACTTCATTCCAAACCGAGAATTGGATAAAAGAATTGAAACAAATCACAAGACGTATCCTTTCAGTTTTAGGAACAAAATAAATAACACCAGTTGAAGAACCGATAATACTAACTCCATTATGCAGCAAACGGCAGGTGAAAGAAATCATCAGACCACAACCACTCATCTGATTTTTACATTTTATATATTATTATTGTATATATATATATATAATTCTTCTGTACATGTGTTTGTCACTGAATTCCTCCTAGACGTCTGGACCGATTTTGATGAAATTTTTTGCGTGTGTTTGAGTGGGTCCCTCAATGGTTTAGATTCACAGTTGTTTAATAATACGTTTAATATTTAAATAACAAACAGTTTAGGCACGATGTCATTCATCAATGACTACAATAATTATCTCCGTTTTCCAACATACAAAGTGTAATACATCCAAAAACACAGTATAGACGCCACCGACAGTCCAAAAAAAAAATTAATGTTGGTTAATAAAGTAGAAATGAAATCTTTCTCTCTCACACACACCTGCTTGTTCTCCCTGAACTTCCGACCTATAACTTGAAAGCTCCTTTGCTACCACTTGCTTAGTCCCGCATTTTCTAGTAACAGCCACTTCTAACTGCTGTCTATACTTCTACAACTTAAGACTCATTCCCACCGAGGCGAGAGGCGTTGAAGATTCACGCGGCAGGCGAGAAAATGTTTTCGGCCCCTTCACAGCGGAACGTCAGAAATCGCATTACGCCTAGTGAAGTTCCGCTTCGAGTTGAAAGTCGGTCAACTCGAAGCGGCGGATTTCAAACTGGTTTCAGGCGAACGTGGTGAGGCTAGTGATTGGTCAAATCTTGTTGTTTAAACGCTTCTCGCCTCGGTAGGCACAAACCTTCCCGCTACCTTACGGCTCTCAGCTCTCTCCAATGTAAGATATGAACAAGGCTACTTTAAGTGATATGTTTATAATTTTGTTTGTTCTCTCTGACCGCAGATGCTTAGAAACTTTCACAACTAGTTAACGTGGCTTTTCGCTCTACCGCTGCCTCCCCTATGTGGGTCTAAACTCTTTAAATTCCTTTATGATGAAGTAAACAGACGCATGTCTTTTATTTTTTTCAACCAAATTCATTGGCTAGCGAATTGAAACAAATCACAAAATTTACCCTTTTAGTTTTAGGAACGAAAAAAAGTAGCACCAGTTGGAGAACCGACAATAATAACCGCATTCTGCAACAAATGACAGACGGAAGAAACCTTCAGACCACAGTCACTCATCTGATTTTCACCATAACACAGGTAATAGAAGAACTAACACATCACTCAATAAGTCTAGCTAAGAAAAACAATTTTTTTTTTTAGAAATTTGACTTTATCCGTCAATGCACTCTCATTCAAGAGTGATACATTCATTCCAAACTCTCCTCTAACTTTTCGATGCCTTTTTTATAGAACGATTTGTCTTCGTTCTCAAAACAGGCCTCAATTTTGGCAATCACTTCCTCATTTCAGCCAAATTTTTTTCCCTGGAGCATCATTTTGATGTCTGCAAAAAGTCAATAGTTGCTGGGAGCCAGATCTGGAGAGTACGGTGGGTGGGGAAGCAATTCGAAGCGTAATTCATTCAATTTAACCATAGTTTTCATCGACTTGTGACATCGGGGCATTGTCTTGGTGAAACAGCACTTTTTTTTCTTAATTTCTATACTCAATCGATCCAATAATGACATGTAATATTCGCTATTAATAGTTTTATCTTTCTCAAGATAGTCGGTGAACAAAATATCAGGCGTGTCCCAAAATACGGATGTCATACCCTGCCTGTTGATTTTTGAGTCTTTGGTCGCTCTGCACAACTTTCACCGGCTGCTGTCCACTCAGCCGACAATCATTTTGATTCAGGTGTGTAGTAATGGATCATGTTTCATCCATTGTCACATACCGACGCAGGAAATCCTTTTTATCTCCTTTGAATAACTCCAAACAGAGCTCTGAATTGTCGACGCGTTGTTGTTTTTGGTCCGGTGTGACCAAACGTGGCACCAATTTCGAAAGCAACTTAAGCATGCTCAAATTTTGTGTAAAATTGTAAACGCACAACCTTATGATACCTTTAAGGTGTCAGATATATCACGCAACTTCACTTTAAGGTCTTTCAAAACTATATTGTGAACTTTTTTTATGTTTTCTGGAACAACTGCCAATTTTGTGAACGTTCAGCATCATCGGTGTTTGTATGACCGCCTTGATATTCAGTATACTAGTCAATAATAGGTGATTCTTCCGGTGCAGAGTCTCCATGACGCTTATCAAGCCACTGTTTGGCTTCAACGATATTTTTCCATCAAAAAAATGATGTTTAATCAACACACGAAATTCTTTGTTTTATCCATTGTTTTGAAAATTACAAACTGGGGTCACTGAAACCACAGTAACTTGTAAACTAATTATCAGAATGTCATGAAATTTTGATATGTATCGTTTGAAAAATATTACTATCCAATAATCATATGGGGCTGTCAACAGTATTACCATATATGTGTCAGACAGGAGACTTATTGAATGATGTGTTATACAGATATATCAGAAAGTGAAATTAACAATAAAAAATAATTTTCAAATAAAAAATTTAAATCGGCTAGGCCGATATACAGGTTCCTCATAAAATTTAGAATTGAATGTAACAAACGTATAATAGAAATCTTATACAAAGACAAGAAAAGTTTCAATAAATTATGTTCATCAGTAAGCAATCAAAACTGGAAAAAAAAAACCCAGATTAAATATAAAAAAAACTTTTAAAAAACTATTCAATTCGAAACAATTTTATATAAAAAAAATGTAAATAAACCAATAAGAATAACTCGTGACAGAAATTAAAAAAAATAAATAAATAAACCGATAAGGAACATTGAAAGCAATCAAGGAAACGAAGAAAGTGATCAAGGACACGAAAAATCCCGCTACTCAAAGCAATACCCATAATTTTATGGATAAAAATAGAAAAAACAGTATCTTCTTAAGACTGCAATTGATTTCCAAGAAATAGCTGGAATGCGGCAACGTATTATTTTCTTTAAAAAAGAAAAAAAAACGCCTCAAATCAGTCTGTTATCTCCGGTTGTCGACCCATATCATTTACTGATGTCTCCTGCCTTTATTTACTCGACTCCTCCCCCCCCCCCCCCCTACTCCTGATGGTTTTTTTTTTTTTTTTCTTTTCCATAAGATGTCACAATGCTGGGAAGATTGTTGGGAATGAAGAAAAAGGAGGGAGGGGTGGGGGGGAGGGAGGAAAGGGCTGACAGTCTTTTCTATTCAGATACTGAAAACGATTATGACAGGCGCTATAAAAAGAATGCAGAGGGTATTTTGTAAAAAGACGCCAAAGAAGTTACTCATTTCAGGTCAGGTAGTGCGGTCGCTGAGAATTTTTAATTGTTTTTTGTTTCTGGTATGAGGATATAGAGGTTTTATTACCCCAAAAAAATAAGGGTAATATTTATTTAATTTATTAAAATTATGAGTAATATTAAAAATTAGGGCTAATGTTTATTTAATTTTATGGGTAAATAACTTAGCCATAAAATTATGAATATTGTTCATATACCCATAACTTTAAATGAGTTTTAGTCATTTAGTTTTATTATTAAGTTTTGTTATTTTTAGTTATTTGCCCATAAAATTATGGATATTGTTCTCGAGAATAGTGTTTTTTATTTCCTTGGTCAATTTTTTTCCCTTAATCTCTTTCACGGGCTATTCTTATTGGTTTATATAAATTTCTTTCAAGAGCTAATAACTAAATAATGAAGAATTGTTCTGAAAGATCATTTGGTGACAGCAAAGATAATTCTATTTCAAAGATAAGGTGAGATTTTTCAAGAAAAATTCATTTTGAATTATTAGGTTGGGGAAAAAGAAATCCATTATTTTTATATGAACTTCAGGACTTTATTTAACATGCTTCGGATTGTCCGATTTGGGTCAAATATGCACCGTTTTGTTGTATGATTTGTTGCCATTTTAAAGGTAACTTCATAATGCCTCTCTCATAGAAGTCCTGGTCTCTATTTGCAAAAAACTCTAGTAGTCGATTTTCACAATCCTCCCTAGATGCCAATTTTTTATCATTAAAGAAATTTTGCAATGCAAGAAAAAGATGATAATCGCTTGGTGCCAAGTCCGGACTGTATGGCGGATGCATTAAAACTTCCCAACCAAGCTCCCGAAGTTTCTGGCGAGTCACTGTAGATGTGTGTGGCCTAGCGTTGTCCTGGTGGAACACGACACCTCTCCTGTTGGCCAATTCTGGCCGTTTCTGGTCAATCGCTATCTTCAAACGGTCCAGTTGTTGACAGTAGAGATCAGAATTTAGCGTTTGGCCATATGGAAGCAACTCATAATAAATAATCCCCTTCCAGTCCCACCAAATGCATAACAGAACCTTCCTGGCCGTTAGTCCTGGTTTGGCCACCGTTTGAGGTGCTTCACCGCTCTTTGACCACGATCGTTTTCGCACAGGGGTATCGTATGTGATCCATTTCTCATCTCCAGTCACCATCCGTTTAAGAAATGGGTCTATCTCATTCCGTTTGGCCAAGGCTTCGCAGATGGAAATTCGATCCATCATGTTTTTTTCTGTTAATTGGTGTGGCACCCAAACATCGAGCTTCTTTTTGAATCCAGCTTTGTGTAAATGGTTTAAAACTGTTTTATGGTCGATTTTTAGCTCCTGGGCGATGTTACGACTGCTTACATGCCGGTCAACTTCGATCATTTCTCCGATTTTATCGACGACCGGCCTACCTGTGCGAGGTGCATCTTTAACATCAAAAATTCCTGAACGGAACCTACAAAACCAAAATTGCACATAATTGACTGTTACAGTATCGGAACCATAAACACCATTCACAATTTTAGCCGCCTGGCTTGCATTTTCGCCTTTGTCAAAGAAAAACTGTAAAATGTACCGAATTTTCTCTTTGTTCACTTCCATTTTTAACACCCTGTAACTCCCAACTGAATGGACCAAACGAAAAAGAATTATTTTAGTACGAAGTGCCACCTTTCTAACGAGCATAAATCTGAAATTGTTTAATTGATACTTTACGTGATATCGATCACTACAGCCATCTATCGAAAAAATAATGGATTTCTTTTTCCCCAATCTAATATATATATATATATATATATATCCTTTTTTTTTATTTAATCTGCTTTGTTTGTTTTTTCCCTCATTTTTGAAAGTTAACTTAAGTACATAATTTATTGCCTGAAAATAATTTATTGATACTTTTTTTTCTTTATTTAAGGTTTTATAGCATCTTCTTATCCCACTTGCTAGACGCCTAGACCAGATCCACGAACCCGTTTGAACTCGTGGTTGAAAAGATACGGGGCAACTTCTGTTGTGATGCAGCACCCGCAGGTAGAAGTCTGATTTGACTCCGTGAAGTTCTACAGTCATAGGAGACCGGTACCTACGGTTTAAAGTGAATTCCGAATGACTACAAACATCCATGGCCCCGCCGGAACTTGAACCCGAAACCTGTGGCACCAAGAGTTAGACACTCGGCCACTATCGTAATTTTAATTTCTGTGACAGACTAAAATGCATTTACTACTGTGTCCAAAAAGTAAAACCAATTTTTAACTTACAATTCCCGGGGCTTATGGAATTGCATTTTTTTTCCCCCCTCCTTTTTCAGGTTGCTGCCACAGTCCGTGACATCTGTGGGAAATTGCATTAAATTTTAAATGCGGAAACATATAGAATGTTGCAGAAGGCATTCGGTGAGCATTCCTATATCAGAAAGAAATGTTTACAAGTGGTATAAACAGTTCAAAGAAGGCAGAGAACGCGTTGAAGACGAAGAGCCCTCTGGTCGACCATCAGCCTCAACCGACGAAGTTCAGGTCGAAAAAATTAAAGATTTGGTGCTAGCAAACAATTAGAGGCCTTGCTGATGATCTTGGATTTTCAAAAGTATCGGTCAATTCCATTTTGGGCCACAAATGCATCAAATATCGATTTGTACCGAAAACACTAAACGCGCCAGCTCACACTCCATTGATTCTTCGTGATTTTTCGCCAAAAATGAAACCCATATCGTCCCTAAACTCAAAAGACCACTTCGGGGGCACCGTTTTGAGTCGTTTGACGAGATTCAACGTGAATCTGAGCGCACTTTGAAGGCCATCCCTGCCGATGACTTTTTATCATGTATTGAGGATTGGAAAAAACGGTGACATAAGTGCACTGTGTCCGGAGGGGATTACTTCGAAAGCGATGAAATAAATTTGGAAGAATAAATAAAGAGTTTTTGAAAAAAATAATAATAATTGGTCTTACTTTTTGGGCACAGTAGTACTTAGTAGTATCAAAATTTTTTCATTGCATTTTAAAAAAGATTTTCTTTCTCATATGAATCGCTTTCAGCTATTTCTATAAATCTATGACACAGCTGTTATTGCTAACTTCGACTTGCTGTCATGTGACAGCTGCCAACTGTGACAAACAAATCTAGACATTTCTCATCTTCTTCACAGCAGAGATGACTTGAGATACAAATGGGAAGAACAGGATATTCTTCACAAATGAGTCATGTAATGTCCTGACATTTGATTCACAGTGTGTTATAATCTAGGCATGCTAAAGGGACACGATATCATCAAATGAACATTGTTAAAGGACACAGTAAGACGACAGGAATCAATTTATTGACTTGCATGTGTTTCATATGGTGTAAGTTACTTCTCAGAGCATGGATGATTTCTAAGAAGTGACACCATATCGCAAACTTGCAAGAAAAGTGAAATACATAATATATATATACAGGGTGATTATAATTAAAGTCTCACTTTCAAAATACTGTAAAAAAAAGGAACCACTCGTCACAATGGGTTCAAATCTGACCTGTAGATACTTGAAGAAGGGGAAAACGGTGCTGCAACAAAAAAAATTCTAAAGTGTATTAATAGATGGCGCTGTAAGCGCCATAACGAAAGTGAATTCGGCTGCCAGTGATATTTTGAATCAAAATAACAATATATTTAGCATGAATGGCACATTAAACCAACTGTAGTGTTCAATGTGTTTGATTGTTTTGGTTTTTTGACGGAAAAAATTACTTCCAAGTCATTCAACAGTTGTGACACTGTTAGTGGAAAGCCCATCCACCACGACAAGGTCATGCCAAATTGGAAGAGAAAAATCGGTGGAACTTTTTTTGATGCCATACTGTTTCACCCTTCTTCACTATGGTCAGTTCGAATTTGAACTCATTGCGACGAGTGGTTCATTTTTGACAGCACTTTGCAAGTGTTATTTTAATTATAATTACCCTTATATATATATATATATATATATATATATATATATATAGATATATATATAGATATATAAAATCATAAAATAATGTATAACGTTTATCAATGTACAAAAATGAAAAACTTTTGTCGAGAATAATGAATTTTACCACTCAATTCATTCATTTATTTATTTATTTATATTTATTGATAACATTATAACATTTGTATTGTTCGTTTTATACTTGTCTTAAGTTTTAAAATTTTTATATTATAAATGTTTTAAATAAATGTTAGTTAAAAATGCTTGTAAAAACACTTTATTTTTAAAATGCATTCATTGAAAACATGATGGGGGAAATAATCCAATAAAGTAATTAATTAAATTTAAATTTAATTTAAATTTTAAATTTATTTAAAATTATTATTAATTATTTAATTATAATAATTAGTAATAATTTTAAATTAATGTTAATAATAATTAAGTATATTAAAATTATTATTTAAATTTATTTATTATTTATTTTATTTCAATTATTTGACTTCTATAAATCGTTGTCTAAGTTGTGACGGCTATGAATTTCAAGTATAAGTCACTGTTACTTCTATAATTTAGTTCCTGTGATTTGTCACAGTTACAGTAGTTGTTGCACAAAAAAAAAAAAAAAAAAAAAAAAAAAAATCGCGGTGTTTCCGACACTAACAACGTAAAAATATCTTGAAATATTATACAAATATACGCAAGCGAGAAAGTTAAAAAAAAAAGAATGGAGCTTATGTATTTTTGTTTTTATGTTGTGTCAAAAATAGTGTGAGAAAAAGAAAACATTTTCTTTTTCCCCAAGACACTTTTTTCTGTTTCGGTTATGCTCGCATATAAGAAATGCCAATGCATAAGTAAAAATAAAGCTATAAATAACATTCCTGTTTATTTTTTGGATTGACGATTATTTGCAATTATATTGGTTAAAACTACAATGTATTGTAACGTCTCGGCCTATACTAAACCTAGAACGGCTTCAAGAAGAGGGCCACTTCCAAGTTCATGGGAAAGCCTTAATTTTTATTTACAAACATTATACACATATATACAGAACTCTATTTACGAAAATTAAAATTAAAATTAAAGATAATTAGATTCATAAATGCCATTTACTCCAAGGACGGAGATTTTCAGAGTTCTCGAGTCTATGACGAATCTAAATATCTGGTCTGCAGCAGACCTTAATTATCGCACGGCGGGATTCACGAAACCACAAGGGGTTTACTTTGTAAACAGGTGGAATCTTTAGCTTATTCGGCACTTTACAGAAAAAAAGAAGAAAACAACACTCTTTGTCGACTCGTCGCAGAACTCTCTCCCTTCTCCACCAAAAAAACTCCTATTAAGACAATCAAAAAAGATGGAGGGTCAGCTTGCCTCACTTCTCTTTGGAGTAGACATTTATCAGCTCGTGGTCTATCACGCATCACGATGGAACAACTCATGACATAGTTCACCCGTGTGGTCTCATGGAAGGAGGGAAGCTTCTGTTGTGTTGGATCACCCGTAGATAGAAGTCTGACAGTCTGACATGGCTCTGAGTCGCTGAAGAAGGAAGCAAGGCCTTCAGGGATGACTTTTTAGGGGGAAATACCCCACATTTTCATATCGTATAGGAGGAAATCCGGAAAACTCTCAGCAGGTAGTCCGACTAACGTGGCAATATGCTGAACATCCCAAACGCCATCGAGACTCCTCGTTTTTTGAAACAGTGTCTACAACAAAGTTTCCAATGGATTGAACCTCCGCCCTCATGCCAATCAACGGTGCACGTTACACTGAGCCACGTGACGAACAGTGTCACAATACTTAAATCAATACCATTCAAAAACAACAATATGCTTTCAGTATATATCTAAAAATGAGTGACATAATTAAATGGCTTTCATAAATATATTTTAAAAGTTAATTTTACATTTCATATAAATAACCCTTAATAATATCTTAATTATATTATTAAGGGTTATTTATACGAAATGTTAAACAATTTGTATGAGTATTGTAGAGTTTATCAGTTTTTTCTCTAGTTTAAATCATCAAACAACCAACAAATAATATTGTGTGTTGTCAAAAGTAATAACGTTAAATTATCACATTGTTTATTAAACCTAATTTAATAACGCATCTTATCGTAAACTCCATTTCTATTCCCAAATAATCCTAAACTCTTAACTGCTATCTACGCTGATGATACTGCAATCCTTTGCAAAAATAAAAACACTTAAGTCTTAGCTATCACCTGTACTAATCCACCTTAAAATTCTCAATAAATGGAAAATTTCTTTAAATGTAGATAAGATTGAAGCTGTTCTCTTCTCTATTGGAAATAAACTGTGTTTATGATCAACAGTAATGTTATCCTTTGGATAGTCAAAATAAATATTTAGGAGTTAATCTGGATCAGCATTTAACTTGGAAACAACATTTTCTGTACACCAATGCTAAATTTCGTATTGCTTCAGAAAACTCTACCCACTTATTAATAGAAATTCTACCATGATCAGGGATAACAAAATTCTTCTTTTTACTGCTGTGCTTCGCTCAATCCTCACGGACGCTTGCCCGGTATGGTCCTATGCAGCTAAATCTAACTTAAAAACGCTTGAAGCGTTACAAAATATCACTAGCCGCCAAAACTACCCCTGCTAAATGGTTTATGCGCAGTTCTGATATCTATAAAGCTATTAACATTCCTTCTTTAAAAGATTTTCTTAAACACATCTCTATTAAACTTTTTGACACGCTTATTAATCATGAAAATGCTGTAATACAGAAGATTGACTCTTACGTTCACAATCATGATTTGAAACGTCCGCGCAAAATTTTAAATTAATTTCTAATTTAATCTTTAAATATTTCTTATTTTCTTTTATTTTTTTATGATTGTAATTTATTTTTTTTATATATTTGTAAATATATTATGAGCAATTTTCATTGTTTCAACTGTATTTATTTTGTTTTAACTGTATTTATTTTTTTTTATAGCGCTATGTTTTGCCTAATTCTCACGTACGCTTGCCCAGTCTGGTCCTATGCAGCTATATCCAATTTAAAAACTCTTGAAACTTTACAAAATATCACTATCCTCCAAATGACTTCTGTTAAATGGTTCATGCGTAATTCTGATATCTATAAATCTATTAGCATTCCTTCTTTAAAAGATTTTCATAAGCACATCTCTATTAAATTTTTTGACACACTTATTAATCATAAAAATATTGCAATCCAGGAGATTGACTCCTGATAATCTTACATTCAACATTATGATTTAAAACAGAGTTGCCCAATCCAAATGATCTTGCGAGCCACTTTGGAAAGGCATCCTAACTCCGTGCATATAACTCCTCTCGCATATAAAATTAGAGAATCTATAGAAAATTATAGATCTAGATCCATTATAGACATTTTTATATTCATATTACAACCTGTTATATTAGAGGGCCTGAATGGCAGAGTGGCTAGCGCTCTGGCGCTCGCTACCACAGGTTTCGGGTTCGAGCCCCGGCGGTGCAATGGATGTTTGTAGTGGTTCGGAATCCACTTTAAACCGTAGGTCCCCGGTCCTAAAGGCTCGTGCTCACCAAGGCGACAAGATGCAAGCAAAAAAATTTGATCAATCACTAGCCTCACCGCGGTCGCCTGAAACCGGTTTGCAGTCCTCCGCTTGGAGTTGCCCAACTTTCAACTCGAAGCGGTTTTTCACTATGCGTAATGCTATTTCTGACGTTTCGCTGTGAAGGGGTCGAAAAAAATTTGTCGCTTGCCTCTTGCATCTTCACGTCTCTCGCCTCGGTGGGAACGAGCCTTAATAGGAGCGTGGCGGGGGCATTGTTACTCCGCGTCCGTATCTTTAAGTTACACGCGCCCCCTGGGTAATGCAAAGTGAGTAACGTCTGCGCAGCGCTTGCCTTAAGGCATCCAAGACCAAGCTGTCTAAGTGTTTGCCAGCTGCATTAGAACAAAAAAAACCCTGTTATATCAGATGTTTCAAGATAACGCGCATGATGAGTTCACAGAATATAATTTAATTATTCTGTGAACTCATAAATGAAACAGGCAATATCTGTCGTTTATTCGCAATAATATTATTTTGAAACCAAAGTTCATCATTTCGACAGTTCATTTTTGAATATATAGATGCACGCATAATGTATTTTTTTATGCATTGGTTTTTACGGTACTAAAAATTTTATTGTTATAAAATATTTATTATATAAAATAATGGGTTTTCTTATTATTAAAATAAATAAATATATTTTGCAAAAGTGTGATCAATCTCACAGGCCGGAAAAATTTTCAAGGCGGATCGCGGGTTGGCCACTCCTGATTTAATAGGACCGCGCAAATTTTTAATTTAAATTTTATATATTTTTTTATTTTATTTTATTTGTTTATGAGTGTAAGTTAATTTTATTTTATTTGTAAATATATTCTTTATAATTTTCATTGTTTCAATTGGATTTACCCTGTCCAATCGTAAATGGATTCCCCCAGGCGCTAAATAGCTCCAAAAGAATACTTCAACCAAAAACTCGGTTTCAGAAAATGGAACTTATTAACTAGTTTATATCTAAAGAATAAGCTGGTAAGTTTTATATGAAAGAGGTATGCTCTATTTTTCATTGCTAACACGGATACCAGCAAAATATATTTTAACGTGAATAATCAATGGGTGGGCCTGAATGGCCTAGTGGCTAGTGCTCTAGCGCCACAGATTTCGGGTTCGAGTCCTGGCAGTGCAATGGATGTTTGTAGTGGTTCGGAATCCACTTTAAACCATAGCTCCCGGTCCTAAAAGGATCGTAGAGCGTTGCGGGGGCATTGTTACTCCGCGTCCGTGGCTTATCTTCAAGTTACATGCGCCCCCTGGGTAATGCAAAGTGAGTAACGTCTATGCAGCGCTTGCCTTAAGGCATCCAAGACAAAGCTGTCTAAGTGTTTGCCAGCTGCATTAGAAAGAAAAAAAAATCAATCAATGGGTTGTTTATTTAGTATTGCATAAATATTAAGACATTAAATATGTATATGTATATATATTCGAAAATGTATGAATTCAAAATGCATCACTTCTGTTTATTTTATTTGCTTATGATTGTAAGTTAATTTTATTTTATTTGCCAATATATTCTGGGCAATTTTCATTGTTTCAACTGTATTTACCCTGTTGTATTGGAGATGGAGCTCCCAGGAGCTAAATAACTCCAAAAGAATACGCCAATCGTCAAACACCATTTTGTCCCTGTGATAATAAAAATAAAATTAAAAAATCAAGCTCTGCCGTGCGATTACTCTTTACCGCCCACGTTACAATGTGAGCATCGTTTCTTATCGTCGAGAACGGGATGTCTCGAGATAGTTATGTACTTTATTCCTGCACTTGTTTATCAATTTAAACTCATTTAAAGCACTGGAGAGATCCTGCGCTATCTCGTGCAAATCACTTCAGAAACGGATGTAATTTGGGGTGCATGTTTTATGTGGGCTTTTTTTTTTTTTATGTCAGCAGGATTTAAATGGAGAACAGCAATTACTAAAGCTTGAGTTAAAGAATAAAAAAAAACCACAGTTATAGAAGAAACTGAGGAGTAAAATGAAGCAGATGTAAATAAGCAATTACCTTTTAAAACATTTACATAACATTTTTTTTTTTATTTTGCTTTTGAATCATTTTCACAGACGACTCTATTTAATGAAGGAGATAAATTATCCGTTTTTTTTTTGTTTTTTTTGTTTGTTTCTTATTATATTTTATTCATATTGTATTAAAAAAAAAAAAAAAAAACATAAATAATATAGCAGAACCCGCCATACATTGCTGTGCCAAAAAAAAAAATTGCATTGTAGAAAATTACATATCATGAATATATTCTCATTCTCCAATATATGTGCATACTCATTTTTATGGATATCGTTTGAACGGTCTATAAGATGAAATGCTGCAGCACCCTCTGGTGGCAAGTAACAATAAAGTGGATAGCGCGGACCTATTTTCCATACTCGAATACATGTTATTACCAATTTTCATAGCGATTGGTAGAACGGTATAAAAGTTGATATACTGCAGCACCATCTGGTGGCGACTTATTATAAAGGGGATAGCATACAAACATTCTCCATGTTTTGTCAGACATACACAAAAAATTTCATCAAAATCGGCCCAGCCGTTTAGGAGCAATTCAGTGACAAACACATGTACAGAAAAATTATGTATGTATATAAAGATAAATAAAATAAATAAATAAAATTAAATGTAAATCTAAAATCTGTATTGCCAGAAAATTAAAAGCAAAACGTAACTGAATTTAAAACATTCGTTGAAATTATATCGAAATAAAATTTTCAAAAAATTCAACAGACATAACAAGTTCTTCTGTAATTAAATTTTGAATACAGTTTGAATTTTATTAAATATTAACAATAATTTCAATTCACTAAACGAGTTTATTAGATAGATGATAAAATATAGTGATTCCATAAAAAAAAAAAAGTAAAATATCATTATCTACATACATGTACTATTTTTTAATTATTGAAATTTGTAACATTAATCTTTTACTAGTGGGAAATAATTTTAAATTGATATGTATTGATGAAAAAAAAATCAATCTTGAATCAATCTTAAGTCAACAGTAAAAGAAGATCTTATGCCCGACTCGTGGCTCAGTGGCAAAATGAGCCGCTGGTGAGCATAAGGGCGGAGGTTCCATCCGCTGGCGGCTTTGTTGTAGACACTGCTTCAAAAAATGACGAGACTCGATGGAGTTTGTGTTTTTCAGCATTCCTGCCTCGTTAGTCGGACTACTTGGTGAGAGGTTTCCGTGTTTTCTCCCATACGAAACGCATATGGGGTATTTCCCCTTAAAAGCCTCCCAGAAGACACTGCCCTTCTTCTTCAGCGACTGGGAGCCAAGTCAGTTTTCTACCTACGGATGTTCCATCACAACAGAAGCTGACGTTCCCTCCTTCCATGAGACCACACAAATTCTTGGACTTGATCTTAATGTTGCTGTCTACCAAGTGGGATAAGAAAAAATAGAAGATCTTATAGAAGCTATTCCATTATTAAAAAAATTATAATAACAATAAGTCGTAATGCATTATAATTATTGAATCTTTGTGTTTAAAATGTACAATTTCCTTTTGCTTGCCTTAAGCTAGTCTATAATATTTTGGTACTTGTTCATTTGGTGGTGGTGTTGTTATTAATCTACCTGGTGCAGGAAAGTCTACACCAGGTCAAAGAAACCCCGTTCAAGCGACTGGTCCATGGCCATCAGGCCCCATAAATTAGTGTTGTTATTTTTATGTGATATATTTATACTTAGAAACAAATTTAAAATGCAAGAATCTTTTTTAAGTGAGTGCAAATACAACACCTTTAAAGTTCTAAGAAAAACCTTTATGAAAATTCTGACTTTATAGATACGTGAATTCAATAAAAGTCATTCAATTTGATCCGAAAATTCTTCTAAATGTATTAGTGAAGGTGCATAAAATTACAAAAAAAAGTCGGCATAAAAAAAAACGATTCAGGAATCGGAAATTTTTTGACCGACACCTCGACTTCTGCGTTTAACAGCAATGCTCAACTTAATACATGTGTTTAACTGCCTATATTTATTCTAGAACAACTTTCAAAAAAAAAAATTAAAATTAAATAAAAATTTTAAAAAATTAGGGCCTGAATGGCCGAGTGTCTAGCGCTCTGGTGCTCGGTGCCACAGGTTCGAGTTCCGGCGGTGCCATGGATGTTTGTAGGGGCTCGGAATCCACTTTAAACCGTAGGTCCCGGTCTAATAGGATCGTTGGCATTGTTACTTCGCGTGCCTAAGTTATTTTCAAGATACACGCACCTCCTGCGTAATGCTACGTGAGTGACGTCTGTGCAACCCTGGCCTTCAGGCATCCAATACAGCTGTCTAAGTGTTTGTCAGCTGCATTAGAACAAATAAAAGTTTTTAAAATAAACTTTTGTGCACTGTAATTAAAATTACATAACAGAAAATGGAAAATGGAAAAAGGGATGTTTGTAGTGGTTCGGAATCCGTTTTAAGTCGTAGGTTCCGGTCTCCTATGACTGTAAGAGCGTCACGGAGCAGAAGTCAGACTTCTACCTACGGGTGCTCCATCAGAAGACTACTCACGGAAGAAGCTGCCCCCCTTCCCTCCATTCCCTGAGTAGACTACTCACGGGATGCCCGTCCCGCACTGCAGGACACTGAGGATATGTCAACAACAACAACAACAATAAAATTCTAACGCGATGATACGGAGAATTATACTACCTCCACATGTTGTCATGTAAAACCAGAAATGAATTTAATCCGCAAATTCTTCTAAATGTATTAGTAAAGGTACATAAAACTATGGAAAAAAATCGCCATAAAAAAATAATTCTGGAATCGGAACCTCGACCTTATATTTGATACATGTGTTTAATTTCCTCTACATTTAATCTAAAACAACTTACAACAAAAATTCTAATGCGGTGGTTCTGATACTACCTACACATGTTGTCATGTAAAACCAGATTGACTCGTACAGTTTGATTGATAATTGTTTATTACCTTCAAGGCAACTGGATTTCTCAAGTTATCGACCTGTTTCTTCTCCTCAGCCTTGATGAAGGCTGTCTGATTTCAATTTCCCTTGACCACTGGCAACGGCAGTGGCTTGTCTGGTGTTTGTTCTGTTATGCTAATGGCCGTGATAATTCGTGCATGCATGTTAGCAGAAATTTGAAAATCCTATGCCATCTGGCTCATTCTGCTTGTGACTATATACCATGTTATTTATGGGAAGTTTTTATTATCAAAAATGCTTTTTATTTATGTTATTTATTTCTTTTTATAGCAAGGTTTGTTTCCCAAATTTTAAATTTTAACAAGTTTTGTTATCTCCAGAAAAGAAAAAGATCGGGGCAGGGGGAATTTTTTTTTTTTTTTTCCTTTCACTTTAAGCGCGAAGAGACAAGTAAACTTGCTTACATATGCTTTGATTACAAAAGTACTGAAATGAATATATAGAGTCCAGTCACATTAATGTGACCACCGGTCCAAAGCCAGAATATACACTCTTGTATATTCTGGCTTTAAGTGGAGTGTGGTATCAAGTGGAATTCTTTATATACACTCCACTGCAATGTGCTGCCACCTGCCTTTTGTGATGGGTTATTTCACGTTGACGTCGAAAGTAGGTGGTGGTCACATTAAAGTAACTGGACTGTGTAAATATGTAATACTCCCTCTATCGCACAAAGCGGCCTGATGGCCAAGTGGCTAGCGCTCTGCTCTTTCGTACCCCAGGCTTCTCACCTCTCACCAAGAGCAAACAACCGATCGGCAAAAATTCTAACAATATTTCCAAGCCATAATAATAATAACTTTTTATATCAACTTCACAAAGATAGCGGAAAATATAACCGCGATACGATAATTTCTCTTTCCGAAAGTATCATTGTGCACTATACAGATATCTAGTCCTTCACCTTTGTTTATAATAATATATTTAATATAATATATTATATACAATTATTATTATTATTTATAATAATATATTATATTTTAATATAATTTTCAATAACGTGCAATTAAGATATATCATTCTAAGATACGATAATTGCCAATTTCTCTTGCTGAAAGCATCATTTTTATTAATAAAAATTAAACATTTTCTTCCTTTATAATATTAATATATTTTCCTTTCTTTTTATATCTTTCCTTTGTCATATTAATATGCGTTTCATCCATCCTATATCCTTCCTTGAATACGGCTTTCTTTCTTCCCATGTCCTTCCTTTATCATATTAATAAGCCTCCTTTTCTCCATATATCCTGTTAATATGCCTTCCTCCATGTATCCTGTTAATATGCCTTCCTACATATCTATATCCTATCCTTTTATTATATTAAAAGGCTGTCCTTCATCTATCCTTCCTTTATCATATGATATTTCTCCCTTCCTTCTTATGACTGTCCTTTATTTTATGATTTACTTCCTATATCCATATTCCAATATATTAATATGCCTTCCTTACTTCCTGTGTTCTTCCTTTATCATATTTATAGCTTACCTTTTATTCCTATTAATAATAAGTAATATAAAAAAAAAAATTAAGTCAATTCCTACTTTTTTTTTCACTCTATTGCAGAAAATTCCATTATAAATAATTTTCATTCATTTTTTTAAGTTAATCTAGCGTCATCTATTGGTAGATATATGTAACTTAAATCTAAAAAGAACTAAAATTAATTAATTTAATTTAATTACTGAATTAATATTTGAAAAAAACTGTATGAACATCAAGTGTCATACACTACAGGTTAAAAAAAAATTCATTTGAACTTGAGTGGATGAATAAAAAGTGTTTTATGAACGATTGAAAATTTGAACAAGATATATATAGGGAGAGTGTGAGCTAATAGAAGGAATTGAATAATAATCATCAAATCCATCCTTTCCAAATGTTGATTTGCAGTATTAATATTTTTGTAAATAACAAGGTGTGCATAATGATAAAATAGTGAAGACTGATGGCCGAGTGGCTAGCGATCTGGCTCTCGGCATAGGCATATGGCATATGGCATAGGGTTCGAGTCCGGCGGGGCCATGGATGTTTGCAGTGGTTCGGAATCCGCTTTAAACCGTAGGTCCGGGTCTAATAGTATCGTTGAGCGTTGTGGGGGTTGTGTTACTCGCGTCCGTAGCCTATCTTCAAGCTACAAGTGCCCCCCGGGTAGTGCTCAATGAGTAACAGCGGTGCAGCGCTTGCTTATGGCCTAAAAGATTAACTGTCACCGTATTGCCAGCTGCATTAGAAAAAAAAATAAAAGAGTTACTTGTTGCTCTGACTCTTTTTTATACTAAAAGCATACAGAATAAATAAATGCCTTCTTGTTTCAGTGTAATTCTATAGCATTTGTACATAAATGCATAAAAATAAATAAATGCATTACTAAAAGTATTTTTTTTTTTTTAACATGCAAATTTTACGAGTCTGCATGCTATGATTACTGGAGCCAGACCGAATTCCAAGTATCTCCACTGACACCTTCAGAGCATAAATATCGAAATCTAGGCAATTGTCTGAACGGACAGGGAATACAATTGGTGGAAAATCTATCCCTTTGAATACAGTAAAAAAGAAAACTAATGATGAAATAAATATTGAAATCCCAGACAATTTGCCTCAGTGGTCAGTGCATACAAATGGCGGAATCTAGCCTCTTAGAATTGAAAAAAAAAAATAATAAAACCTCATGACTTCTCGTGAAAAAAGCATTAGGCATTTGACTTGGACCTGACCTCTCTTGGCAAATGATGATTCCCCCGGCTCCAAGTCGTTTAACAGAGGTGCTCGTTGTCTCCCAACCGCAATCTCACGAAATAAATGACCCGTCTTCGCCGTAAATTGCTTTTGCTTTTGCTTTTGCAGAATAATTTCGTTGTGGTTTTGGTAATGATATATGGTGCCGTCTTTGCCACAAAATACTATGGGCGCCAAACTTAGGATGATTTTTGTATGGATATCTAAAGTTAAAAACATGTATAAGCCTTCTTGACCTGAGGGTTAACGTATAATAAAAATTAATTAGAATAACATGGGAGCCTGGTGGCTAACACTCTGGCGCTCAGTTTTGAGTTCGAGTTCTGGCGATGCCATGGATGTTTGTAGTGATTCGGAATCCACTTTAAACCGTAGGTCCCGGTCTAATGGGATCGTAGAGCGTTGTAGGAGTAGTGTGACTCGCGTCCTTTTATTTGTTTATAACACGAATTATTTTGCATGAAATAGAATAAAACATTACAAAAAATTCATATAAATGAATATTTCCTTATAGGAATATTTCATTTATTTTCATCTTTACATATATAATTCTTCTGTACGTGTGTTTGTCACTGAACTCCTCCTAAACGGCTGGACCGATTTTGATGAAATTTTTAGTGTGTGTTTGACAAAACATGGAGAATGATTTCATGCTATCCCTTTAGTTGTAAGTCGCCACAAGAGGGTGCTGAAGCCTATCAACTTTTATACCGTTCAACTAATCGCTATGAAAATGGGTAATAACATGTATTTGAGTATGGAAAATAAGTTCGCTCTATCCTCTTTATTGCTACTTGCCACCAGAGGGTGCTGCAGCATTTCATCTTATATACCTTTCAAAAGATATCCACGAAAATGAGTATGCATATATATCTGAATATGGAGAATATATTCGCGATATGTAATTTTCTACATTGCTTTTTTCTTTTTTTTGCACGACAACGCATACCGGGTTCTACTAGTATTCATATAAAGGAATATTTCCTTTCGGAGGAAAAGATTTCACAAAAAAAAAAAAAAAACAATTTAAATATAAATATCAGATATTTTGAAAAAATTAAATTTACATTTATTCACAGTTGAAAAAATGAACCATTTCTTTTGTAAATCGTTGTATGACAGATAGTAGATAATTTTGCTCCGTTCCCGCCAACAGCATAGGTTAGTAATATCCAGCAGTAAAGATTGTAACCAAAAATCGCCAAGCTATCATCGTATATGTTAAATCAAGGATAGGCAAACTACGGCCCGGCGGAAGGTTCTATCCGGCCCGCGGATAGAATTTCAATTTGCCGGTCCGAGGCAATTTAAAAAAAATATATATTTATATATTATACATTCATCTCCTTTTCTACTTTGATTAAATATTTGTTTATTTAAAAAATATATTATTTTTAATATTATTATCTTTATCTCATTTCCCGAGGTTAAATTCAATACCGTCAGTAAATGAAGAGAAGCTTAAGAATTATGGAGATGGCTGGAAAAAACTGCATTTTGAGTTGGGACGCAGAGGTCAAGATTTCAGTGCCATTCAAACAGAATTGGATATTTTTACCATGCCTTTCAACGTAAATTGTGAAGCAGTGGGGTCAGATTTGCATGTTGAATTAAATGAGTTGCAATCTAACAATCATCTCAAACTTTGGTTTGCCGCTCTACGGTCACCTTATGCACTCTTTTGGGCTAAACAGACCGGGACCTACAGTTTAACGTGGCTTCCGAACCACTCACAAACATCCATGCCACTGCCAGGATTCGAACCTGATATACCCATTATATTTTAAATGTATAGCAGGTTTCAAATTATTTTTTAAATTTGAGAAGCAACAGAATGAATTATTGAAAATCATTCAATGTATATTTGTAATTTTTTTCATGGGGTAACTGTTTACAATAAATATCTGGAATGAAGTTTCGCAATACGAAGATCCAGAAGAAGTTATATAGAAGAAGTTGTGATACATAACATGCATTTTATATGTTTAATTGCGGGGGGAAAAATCCTACTGGATCACATTCTTTTAAGCTGACTTCATCAAACCGCAAAATTAACAAATCTAATTTAAAGTTGTGGTTTTTCTAAAATAACAATCAATGGTTTTGTTTGGTTTTTTTTTCTTCTGTTTAACTCCGTGACTGAAGTCAGTGTTTTTCATCTCAAGCACAGATAAATATTTATCTGTGTTTGAGCCGAACAAATTTAATCGGCTGTGCAAGTCTATATACATGTCACCCATAAAATTTAGAACTAAACATAAAAACAAAATGCATAACAGCAATCTTAAACAAAGAAATAAAGAAAAAGTATCAGTGAATCTTATTTGTGTAATAAATTATGTTCATCAGCTGTTGTTCATAACTGAAAAAAAAAACGGATTAATATATATATTTCCAAACGATTTTATAATAAAATCCGTGAAAGAAATTTAATAATAAAAAAATAAAAAAACACGTGAAAGATATTAAAAAAATTATAAATAAAAAAACTGTCGAATTCCAAACGATTTTATAAAAATGCCCGTGAAAGAAACTTAAAAAAAGCACGTGAAAGACATTTAAAAAAAACAATAAAAAAAAAACTATCGAATTCCAAACGATTTTAAAAAGCTCGTGAAAGAAATTTAATAAAATAAGTACGGTAAGGAAATTAAAAATCACGTGGAAAAAATTTAAATAAATCAATAATAATATTTCGTGTAAAAGAAATAATAATAATGATTATAATAATAAAGCCCCCTACTCGTGACTCAGTGATAACGTGCGCTGCTGGTGACCATTAGGGCTGAATTTCAATCCACTGACGGATTTGTCGTAGACGCTGTTTAACATAAAAAAGGCGAGGAGACTCAATGGGTTTGGGATGTTCAGCATCTTGCCTCGTGAGTCGGACTACATAATGGGAGTTTTCAGGGTTTTCTCCCATACTATGCTCAAATGCAGAGGTAGTTCCCCCTAAAAGTCCTCCCGGAAGGCACTGCCCTCCTTCTTCAGCGTCACGGAGCCAAGCCAGACTTCCACCAACGAGGGCTCCATCACAACAGATTGGTTTGGTTGGTTGGTCACTCTATGGTCCTCTTATGCACACTTTGGGCTAAACAGACCAGGACTACAGTTTAAAGTGGATTCCGAACCACTCACAAACATCCATGCCACCGCCAGGATTCGAACCTGAAACCTGGGATATCAAAGGCCAGAGAGCTAGCCACTTGACCACCAGGCGGCTCCATCACAACAGAAGCGACCTCCCCTTCCTTTCAACCATGAGACCACAAGGGTTCTTGGACTTGGTCTAGATTTTGCCGTCTACCAAGTGGGATAAGAAAAATAATAATAAGAAGAAGAAACCAATAAGTAAACATTGAAAGTGGTCAAGGAAACGAAAATCCGATCAAAGACATGAAAATTCCGCTACCCATAACAATATTCGTAATTTGCGGATAATAACTAACATAAAACCAAATAACACATTATAAAAATTCAAACACCAAATCATTCTTTTGTGATTGATTTAAATAACTATGAATGCTTTGTTGTGATATTTTATCATCATAAAAAATAAGTTCACGATACAAATCTGAAACAATGGCCTACTAGCGTACAAATATAGTTAGACCATCGATTGTGGGAAAGGTAAACATCCGTTTTAAAAGCGGAAACGGGCGAATCGATTACAAGTTGGGGGTACTAGTCAGATAAACACATTGCAAAAGGGTTTTGAAAGAAAAAATGTTTAATAGTTATTGGAGGTAATTGTAAAAGAATACCATACAATAAAAGGAAATATTTGACATTCGAACGCAAATAGTAGAACACAATTACAAAGAATAAGAATTTCACAATAAAAAAAAAATTATTTTTCGAAAATATCTTTCACCCCTATTTTGCCGCTCTATTTGAATCCATTTGACTTTGTCGCCAGCTAAAGTATGCATACTCAATTTAAATGTTAGTATGTTTATAGTTCCTCATAAAAAAATGTGACAAATAATAATCTCATTTAATAAAAAAGACATTATTTGTCTATCAATAATATTACCAAAATGTCCACTATTTCAGTTGGCAGATTTCAAGACAGCACATGACATCTTTTTACGAGGTAGAGTTATCATCCCTAGGGCAACAGCTCTACAGTCATATTAGACCGGGACCTACTGCTTAAAATGTATTCCGAACCATTACAAACCTCCATGGCACCGCCGTAACTCAAACACGAAACCTGTGGTACCGAGCCCCAGAGCCATTAGAGCTAGCCACTCGATCATCAGACCTCGAATTTCAAATATAATTTACTTTTAATGAAAACCACTTATGGCATAAAGATCGCTCTGGCGTTCGATAACACAGGTTTCGGGTTTGAGAGTTCCGGCGGTGCCATGGATGTTTGTGGTTCGGAATCCACTTTAAGCAATAGGTCCCGGGTCTAATATGACTGTAGAGCTGTTGTCGTAGGGCTGACAAATCTACCCCGTAAAAATAGTATGTGTCACGGAAAAAAATCAGACTTCTACCTACGGGTGTTCCATCGCAACAAAAGCTGTCCCCTTTCCGTTCAACCATGAGTCCATACGGGTTCGTGGGCTTGGTCTAGATGTCTTCTGTGGTCGTATGTAGTCATTCTAATATGACTGTCTTCTGTGTGTCTTCAAGTGGGATAAGAAACAACAACAACCAAAGGTACGCGTGTATATTCCAAGCAGTAGCAGATTAGTTCATGGAGAGAAATTTTTTTTTTTTTCCTTTGAACTCGAAGAGGAGGCTAGAAGGATGCGAACCCCAAATTGTTGCCTTTGAAGATGTTCGTTCCAAAGCGCGATGGTGCAATAATCCTATGGTGCATACTGGGTAACGCTGAATGTGCTACATATCTCCTTTTTAATGTTGAATGACCTGAGGTCTAGTAATTGAAAATGACTATATATTGACTATACAAGAAAACTGCCGAAAAAAATGACAGTTTTACAAAATTAATAATAATTTTACTAAATACGCACTCATCACGTGTGAAAAAATTAAATACTATATGAATCAATAAAAATAACGTCATCTTCAATGGCATAACAGCCACATGGTGGACCAAGGCCGCCTGCCTACTGGCAGATTTCGAGACTGGAGATGTTTTGTTTTTACGGGGTAGGGTTGTCAGCCCTAGGTACCAACAGTCTTATTAAATCGGGGCCTACGGTTTAAAGTGTATTCCGAACAATTACAAACATCCATGACACAGCCGGGACTTGAACCGAGCACCGAGCTAATCACTCGGCCATCAAGCCCCGAATATAAATATTCAACATCAAAAAAATTTTTTAATTTAAAATATATGTACTTTGGATTTTCTTAATCAAAATTAGTTACACGATCATACGTTTTTACGCACTGTAATTTAAATTTTAAAAAAATAAATTTCTAACAAATTTCCAAAATAAATTATAATCATTTGAGTTATACATTATGTTATTATTTTTTTAACTTAATATTAAAACCATTTATACGTGTAAAACATATAACAAATAAATTAATGAAAACTTTATAATGTGTAAACTTTTCAATAATCAACTTGATTTATTTTGCATAATTAATAAAAAACATTCATCAATTGAAGTATTTATTATTAAATAACATTAAAGATGATATTATTATTATTATAATTATCTTTTGAATAAAATAATAAGTATTAAATTAAAAATAATCTCACATACTTGTAATTTAAAATAATTAATCAGAATATATATGTTAAATTGATGAATTTATTATTAAATTAATGAATGAACTACTATTCATGAATTATATATATTAAATTAATGAATTAATGAAAGTAAATAAAATAGCTGTGATTTAACAATCAAGCTTCATATAACATATTTTGTATTTAAAACTTTTATACTAAACATTATAATTTTAATGTTATATCGTTAATTCTATCATTTAAATGCTTATTTAGAACGAATCGATTACATAAACATATAAATTGTTTACAATTAAAAAAAAAAAAAAAGGGCAGTACTCACTGCAGTAATCTTGTGATTTGAAGGAAAATTTTCATCTATTTTTGCTTCATTGATTAAAATTCCATTGAGTATAATCCACGTGAAAAGCACAAACGCGGACAGAGTTTTATTGGACTCCATTCTCTTGAGAGAACACGCGGTTTTGGTGACCGTTTCTCACAACAAACACACCGACGAGCTTTCGTTCTAGTGATGAATTTAGTGCTGCCATCTATTGCTTAAAATTGTAAATAAGCTTGCATAGAAAAAGAATAGGCTTGTGAACAGTTGTCGTTCAATATTTTTTGGGTGCTCAGAAGATCTACCTCCCCGTGGTGCACCTGGTAACACTTTTAGTGGCTAAAAGATCTGCAATTTGGCATTATTGTTAGATTAATGAACTCTGTTTCAGCATGTTTTGTTGTATTATTTTGTTGTTGATGTATGTTGTATGTTTTTTTTTTCGTTGTTCTTTTTTTGCTGTAACTGTTCATAATCTGCCATTGGGAAAAAAAGATGAAAAAAAAAAAGAATAGTTGTTTAAACGAAAATTCTTGCAACCTCTAGCTTCATCGTGTATATACTGGGTAAGTTGATGTGATCTATTTGCCTTTGTAATTTATCTAAATGTAAATATATTAATAAATAAGTAAAAAAAATTTGTAAAGAAGAATTTTTTTTTTTTTTTTTTTTTTTTTTTTTTTTTTAAAGCGTCTGATGATGGTCATTACAATCTAACAAGTGGGAATAACTGCATACTTCTATTATCAGGAGTCAAGTACATTCAATGTTATTTTTCCACATAGTCATCGTGAACACTGACGCATTTATCATACTGGTGTACTGGTAGACGAGTTTTCCCTAGGTTAATGAGAGGTTGACACTAGCGTATTGAAATATGTCACCAAGGTCTCTTCAATCTTTTTGTTGCCGAAACGCTGTTTTCCCAGACGTCTCTTCAGCTCTCGAAAGAAACTGAAATCACTCGGCACAATGTCGTGTCGATATGAGCAATATCTATTTGTAAATATATTTTTTGATAAGGTAAACTTTTATATAATTATTGTATAAGTCATATATTATGCTATATTCTATGTGCGTCCCTTGGAGGGGGGTGTTTGATGGTCACTAGCCTTACCGGAAGGGAATGTGACATGTTCAATGGGATGACCCATTTCCAATGGGTGTAGGTCATTTGCCACAACTGCGGCTGAAAGGGTTATCTCTGGTAAGTGTTTTAATTGGCTGGAAGGCATACGAAACTTCGCGCCAGATGGTCAAGAACAACAGTTTACTAAGACTTTTAAGACTCTTGTTATCTGTACTTGGATATTTATGGATGGGATGCGTTTTCCAAATGGAAATAGACTGCCAAATGGAATAGACAAACGGTCTTCAATCGCACCCATCCATATATATGACACCGAATATCTACTGTTAGATTTGAGTGACGGGTTGTTCTCATTAGTACAAAGTACTAATTGCATGTAATATATCTTCTATCAGATTTGAATGACAGGTTGTTCTCATTAGTACAAAATACTAATTGCATGTAATATATCTTCTATCAGATTTGAATGACGGGTTGTTCTCATTAGTACAAAATACTAATTGCATGTAATATATATTTTATCAGATTTGAGTGACGGGTTGTTCTCATTAGTACAAAGTACTAATTGCATGTAATATATCTTCTATCAGATTTGAATGACAGGTTGTTCTCATTAGTACAAAATACTAATTGCATGTAATATAACTACCCACAATACTTTTTGACTGCTGTCAAATTTGAGTGATGGTTTTATTATATATTTTTTTTATTAACATACGTTTCTCTCTCCTGGGAATTAAATGCCACAACTCTTCTCGTGAGAAAAAAAAATGCTACAGCTAACAGCTATGACACATAATGCAGTGCGTGGACATTCATAGTAATTCAGCCTGAACTACAATGCGGTGTACAGAAACCTAGGGGCATTGTTCAATCACCTATTAAACGATCTGATCTTCACCTTTATGACTGTCGGATCTTTCACCTTGCCAATTTTTCGACATTTTGCAAATCGATCCGTTGTAATATTCTTTCTTGATTCTTTGTTTACACTGAATTTTCCCTTAAAGCTGTTCCTTGTTGTAACAAAACTGTAGTTCAGGCAGTGGAATTCCAACACAAGAAATGTCTGCTGTTCCGAAGAATTTTTGAGCAGAAAACTTATGATTTCTAGGAACCACACACTTTTTACATGGTTTCTTTTATTTTTGTTTTAAGATTTTGCCGTGCTATTGTTCTAAATGGTGGACTCATCATTGTTGAATAAAGATGTCGAGTGCCTGAACGCGAAGCGTTCATCTACTCAATGGTATGTGAAGGCAGTAGGAAAGAAAAGTCATGATAAATAAATAATAGTAATCGTATGATTTGAGAGAAAAAAAAAAGAAGAAAGTAAGAAAAATGTAAATCATCGGTGATGGAAACGTAACAAGAAATTTATGATCAGTAAATATGCGTTGAAGTAAAATATCTAAAAAGCGATAAGTAAACAGGAAATTATGGTGGTTTGAGGCTTCGATTCCATTTAGAAGTAGAGAAAGGATACTTGTATTTTCCATTCAGTTGCGTAAATATAGTTTGTGCCTTGATGAGAGGGTTTTCGTGAGTAGCAATGGTATTGAAGAAATTTCTAGAAAGTTTAGTAATATAGTTGCCAATAGAATCAATTTTTAAATCTTGATGAATTGTAGAGTTGCGGACAAACCAGGGTGCACCAGTGATAATATGGAGAAGTTTGTTTTGAATAATTTGTACAGATTTCTTGTTAGATTGTGCAGCTAGACCCCAGATTGGGGCAGCATAGGTAAGGATAGGCCTAAGAACTGGTTTGTAGAGAAGAAGTTTGTTTGACAAAGTTAATTTAGAAAATTTATTAATGAGTGGTAGAGTGAGATAAAAAATTTTCCAAAATTTTTCTTTGATTTTCTAAATAGGAGCTCGAAACGTAAGTTTATTGTCTATAATTAAGCCGAGATATTTAATATTAGTTGCCCATTCAATTTGTTGATCAAAAAGGGAGAGATTAATATATGGTTGTCTGGCGTGTCCTTTTCGGAAAATTATAGCTTGAGATTTAGAGACATTAATTGCGATGCGCCATTTAGTTAGCCAATCCTCTAGGATATTCAGAAAAATTTTGAAGAGTATTGATGACATAAAGAATAGAAGCATCTTGGGCAGGAGCAGCAGAATCGTCAGCAAATAGGCAAGTGGAAATGTTAGTGCATTGAGGAAAGCCGTAGGTAAAGATATTGTAGAGAATAGGACTTAGCACGCTTCTTTGAGGTGTACCAGCACAAATACGACCGATTTTGGAGAATTCATTATGAAGTCGAACTTGAAAGGTTCTATTTTTAAGATGATTTGTAATGATAAGTGCGATCCAAGTTGGAAATTGAAGTTTGATCATTTTGTAGATCAGTCCATTGTGCCACAGTCGATCGAAAGCATTTTTTGGCATCTAGAAAGACACCTCCTGTAAAAAATTTATAGTTATATCCTTTAGTGATGATATTGGTGACACGTAGAACTTGATGACAAGTTGAGTGATGTTGACGGAATCCAAATTGTTCTGCTGGAATTATGGAATTTTTATCGCAAAAAGAAGTAATATGTTTCACTAAGAGTTTTTCGTAAAGTTTTCCTACACAGCTAAGGAGACTGATGGGCCGATAATTTTGAGAAAATTTCCTATCTTGGCCAGGTTTAGGGAACATGATGATATTTCCTTTTTTCCAGATAGGAGGGAAGTAGTGATATTTAGTACAGTTGTTGTAGATTTTTGCAAGATGAGTAATGGCATTAAGGGGGAGACACATTAAGGCTTTATTTGTAATTTTGTCAGGTCCAGAAGATTTCCGAATGAATGGTGGACTAAAATATCTATTTTGGATTTTTACGGGTTATCGTGGCGTCATCTTTCGACAAACTCTTTAACTATTTTTAAAATACTGTGAATAAAAACGTACTGTTTTCCCAAGCACAATGCAGCAAACGGGGAATTTCTAACGTTTTCCGTTTTTTATTTATTCAAGTCGAATAATCATTTTTGGCACATTCTATATTTTTAAATATTACTTAATTACTAATCACGTAATATATTAATTTTTTAATTTTCATATGGCAACATAGTTTAACCAATCAAACTTAAATTCTAATTTTGCACAGTATTTGGAAACGAAAGTGAATATTTTAATTTACGAACTTAATTGCTTTGTATTATTTTGCCTAAAATAATATTTAAATAAAGTCTATCGGTGTTTTTCTCCTCGATACGTAACGTAAAGGCAACGGTATTTTGATATGTTGATTTATTAGATTTTTTCAAAAATAGTTTCGTCATTTATTTCTATTTCAAATGTTATCTACGCCAATAAAATATTAATGAAATATAACTACTACAATCTTTACATAATAACTACTTTAGAATTTCTGTATAAAGAAAGTGTTTAATTAAATAATAGTTAAAAAATGTAAGATAATTGTCTAAAAACATGATAAAACAATTTTTTGTGGATAAATCATTTTATCTAAAAATTTTCAGTTGTAAAAAATATGTGTTGGATTCTTTTTGTTATATGTCTAAAAAATAATCTAAACTCTGAAATTAATTGTGTGTAATTTTTTATATAGATAATTTTTATATTCTGTTGTAGTTATGAATTCTTCTCAAAACCTTGGGGAGAGAAAATATGGTCGAGATTATTTATTACAATTGAGATTGCATCCTTTCTCACTGCAAAAACCTAAGCATTTGAAAGAACATGACATTGTGAAAGATAAAGTATGCTTTATTTCTTGTAAATATTTTATCTGAATTATTTATGTATTATTTTTATAAATTTATTTTTGTTTAATATGTAAAAAAAACATAATTTTAATATTTTAGTTATATTTGCATCAGTTAAATGGTATTGGATCTCAAAATGCCAACTTATCTATGCCTTGTACTTATTCTGATTATGTTCATATGGCTTTGAAACAAGATCCTGAAACTGTAGGTATATTTTTATATTTCAGCATAATTGTTACTATGCATTTGCAATATTAATTTATCTATTGATAAAAGAAAATGTAATGCGGATTCATTTTACAAGTTTAAAGAAATTAGAATAAGTTAACATTTTATTCAGAATGTTCTAGTGCAGGCGTGGCCAGCCCGCCTTGAATATTTTTCGGGCTTGTGAGATTTATCACACTTTTACAAAATATATTTATTCTATAATGGCCAAAGTAATAAAAACCAATGTATTAAAAAAAAACATTGTGCACATCCATATATTCAAAAATTAACTGCCAAAATTTTGAGAATAAATTAACTTTGATTTTAAAATAATATTCTTGCGAATATATGAGAGATATTATCTGTTTTATTTATGAGTTCACAGTTATGACTTCGCAGATAAATTATATTCTGGAACTCATAAGGTATTTACATCTTGGAACATATAATATAACAGGTTCTATGTTTCACTTTAAGTGTCCTCAGTGATGCAGTAACCATGCTTAGATATGCGCAGTTGATTGTTGATAGCAGAGCAAACCGGACTCTTAGTTTAAGTTGTTAGCATTTTTGGTTCAACTTAAGCTGCGAAATGTTTTTTTTTCTAAAATCAAATTGGTCAAACACAAAACACGCTCAAACATAACGGACGCTAACCTGCATTATCAATTACGATGTGCAAATATTCAAATTGAGATCGATTTGCAGAAGCTGAGTAAAAGAATGGAGAAACAAATATTGCACTAGTAAAATATAAATTTTTTATTGATTTCATTTTTTTTTTTTTTTCGTTTATATTTATATTTCATTTTTAGTGTTGTGTATTTTTTTACATTGTGTGTTTAGTATTGTTATTATTATATTAGCTATGTTTACATGTAAGAATAATAGTAAATCCAAAAATAATAACTCATTATGTTTCAATTTTTCACCCTCAAAAAATGTCTAAATCTAATATGGGGATATATAATTTTATATGCGTCTCACGAAGTTATGATGCGAAGTGGCCCACAAGATCATTTGGGTTGACCATCCCTGTTCTAGTGTTTAATTTATATATTATAAAATTCATATAGTTGAAACCTGCTTGTAATTAAACATTGAAAAAAATGTTTTCATGCTTAAACTGAAATTAGTTTAAACTGATTTATCTTCACTTAAAAAATAATTTTTTTTAATACTTAAACATACTTAAATAAAGCTTCTTTTGAGTGTTGGTAGCATAAAACATTTCATTATAAGAGATATTTAAATCATCAATAATAAAAAAAGATTTGTTGTTTTTTAATATGTTTCCATAACTTATCATTTCTTGTTGTTACTTGTGTTAGTGTTGATTTTTAAAAAAATAATGTATTTCTTATCTGTATGATGTTTAAAATAAATCAACTGTTTAATTTAGAATCAACTTTTGATGTTTTTGGTCACAAACATCTGCATTTTATCTAATCCAGATTTGAATTAATTATCTTATCTAAAACTAATTAAATTAAAAATTAGTAAGCTAAATTATCTTGTTGTTAAAATCTATATATAAAAGGAATCTAAATATACTGTTGTATTTTAAACTCTTCTTAAAAAATACTGAATTTGAAATTTTTGTACTTTTACTATAAAATCCTTTAAGTATGAATTGATATCCACTTAACAATCAATAACAAAGTAAAATATATATTTTTTTTTTAATCTGAATTTTCTTTCCTAGAAGACTATTCCATTTTTATCGGAAAAGAAATGTTTATATGTGTATGTTATATAAAAGAAATATTATTGAAAATAATTAAGTATAATTGTTAAAATTTAATATATTATCTTCTGCTTGCATAGAAGGAATAAATTGTTATGATTAAAATTTCTGCTAAATTGCTTCAAACTTAATCTAATTTAAAGTATAACTTTGAATTTAAATAAATATTTTGGAAAAATAACATAAAATATCATAGATTTAAAAAACCTTGCTAAATATATTTATATTCTTTTTCTTTCCTTACTTAAATTATTTTTATATAAAATGGGATCTTGCTAAAAAAAATTTTTTTAATACTCTGTATCTTTATTACAGCTAATTCGATATCACCACTCTATGCCTGACTGTTTTTCTCGAAATTGTTTACCATATGTGTCGGGACGCAAGGTAAATAAATGAAAACTGTTAATTTTGAATATTTAAGCTATTACTGCAATTATTATAATACTAACTTAGATAGAATTAACATATTTAACTTCATTGTCATTTGCAATTACTGTATAGAATTTAACATTTTTATTTTATATAAAATTGTCTTTTGTGCATTTTATATAAAAAAAAATATTTCCTATTATAAAATTTATTCATTTCCTATTTATAAACATTTATAAGTAGGGAAGTGGTGAATATTTATTTTTAGATTTGTTTATTATTTAATAAAACAATGTTTAAAACAAGGCATAAATTTATTGCATTTAACTATAAAAATTTGTCAAACTAAAAACTGTCATTATAAGGGTATAGCTAAGACAGGAGTCTATATAAAAATCTGATTCTCAATTCATCTTTAAAAATAAATTTCAGTTTCTCATGACTTCACATGTGCTGTGTTTGCTTAGCATCTTTTCTTGAAAACTTCAACGTATAAAATATATAATTAATAATTTCTTAAAAACTTGATTTTTTATATCAAAAGTTTTAAGACTTTGAGTAAAAGTAAGGCTTTAATATTAAGTTAAAATTAAATGTTAAGGCAACAATTTAAATGAAATCCTTCAATAATATAACTAGTAACAAAGATAGTTACTGCTTTACAGCAAACCAAGTAAATGTTGAGAAACTTTTCTTAGCATTGAGGCTTATAAAAAGCTATCTTATATCAATAAAAGGAGAGCTTATAAAAAATTTTCTATTTTTTAAAAACAAGATTTAATGTATTATAAATATAGCATCTTTGATTTAAATGTACAATTTTCTTTTACTTCACTGTAATACTTTGTTCTTATTAATTTAGTTCTATTGTTTTAGGGTGTATATATATATATATATAAGACAACTATATTACAAGCATAGCTTTTTAATTAATGCAAATATTTCAACTTCAAAGGTGTAAAAAATGCTTTGTTAATGCCAAAACTGTTATAAAAGATGCATAAATTTAAAAATAACATAAAAGTATATAAAGATTTTATTGAATAGTAGTAGAAATGAAAAAAAAATAATGATAAAGTACCCGATAGACATTCTAAATCACTGTGATTTTATACAATTAGCAATATATTTACTTCATAATTTCAATCAACAACATTAAACAAAATTCAATTATATGAATTTTAAATATCATTGATGAAGGTGAATTTCCTCCTTAAACTATGCTAGAATATAATAGTTATACGAGCATATCATGGGAATACCATGCAATTCTCTAACATTATTGAAGTGGCATTGTGTACTACATTATATGGGGATTGCCTATATTTTCTTTTATCATTATAGTTTTAATAAAATTATTAATGTCTTTTTAAATTAATTATTCTGCCATTTATCTTATATTTAACTGAATAAAATTTCATTTTGCACTATATAGAAAATTATTTTTTTTATTATTATTAAGTAAAATTACATTGGTTTTTGCATAATTTAATTGAATAAAATGTAATTAAAAAAACATTTTAGGGATATTTATTTTTTCGATGTTTTTTTAATCAAATTCATTAATTTAAAATAACATATATAAATTTTTTTTTATTTTTATTATTATTATTTTTCAAAATAATAATAATAAATAAATATAGCTATAGTTTGAAGTATTTTATATGTAAAATTTTATTTTCAATTTTGATCTGTTTAGATATGCTGCTTTCTGTTCATTTATTAACTAAATCTTTGTTTCATTGGTAATTTGCAGATTTTTTTAATTCTCAGCAATTTGCTTTGTATTAAATAACTCCTCTGTATTTTTCTATTTTATTTTTGACTTTCTAATATTTTGAAAATGTTCTCTCGATATGTAAATTATGTTAATATATTAAAACGATATATTTGTATTACATAATCTTTAAAAGTTGTTGCTATATATTGAATGTGGCATGTTGTATTTTTCTTTGTTATGTATAGCTATGAATTTTATACATGATAAATTCTATTTTGTTCATAATTCGTACATTCATCCAATCGATGCATTTGTTTTTTTAATATTTTTCATGTTTAATAAAACTTCATTGTTTTTGTTCATTATCATGATTTTTTTTTTCCTTGCCTCCTCTTATTTGCATAACTTTTCTATGTTCAGAAATTGTATAAATATATGAAATTAAGTCATTGTATAGTTTTTATATCAACAGTTGCATCTCCTGTCTTCATTATTTAGCAGAAGAGATGGAGCTTTTTATTTGAGGTAAAATTTCTTTAAACAACTTTCTTTTGAGATGTTTAATTTCAATTCATTTCTCTTGAATTGGATGCATTTTCTGTTTGTTACTTCATGTTTTTTCATATATAATTTAATTATTGAATATTTTTATTTCTTTTGTGTGATTTAAAGAAAATCAACATTTTAAGGGTTATTTCATGAAAATCAATAAATTTTGTTAATTATTTGGAGAAAATTGAAACTAGAAGATTTATTTTAAGAAATTCAATAAAAAATAAATTATAAATTGTGTGTATTATTTTTGTATATATTTTAATGCCTTTAAAAATGAATAAGTATTTTAATTTTGTCCTTTTCTGTTGAACAAAATAATCTACTATTTAGTAGTTAAGTTATATAAAAATTATTAAAAAATATTTTTTTATAATAAAGTAATCTCATGTTAAGTTGCTTATAATTCATTTATTCATAGTTTGATTTTAAAATAATATAAACAAATATTTTCCACAAAATTAGTTTCCTTTTAAGGGGTGGGCTTTTAATGAAAAGGTTATTAAGTTTAACCAAAACAAACAATAAATAATAATTGTTTTATATGTTTATGTAATTTATTATGCTATTTCTGTAGTATTTTTACAATTATTTATAAAATTGAACTTGGTTTTTAAACTTTAAAAAATTCTCACATTTCTTTCTTCTTTTCTTCACTCTTCATCTTGTACCTAAGGGTATGAAGTCCAATTTTCTTTCTTCTAATAATAATCTTAATTTTTTTTTTAATCCCCTCAGGGCCATGTGGGAATGCATGCAATCTCGTCTTCTAAGAATCGTCAACTATACATACCAGATTATGTTGCTCCAATGCGGAAAATCCAGTTACAAAATCCATCTGATTATGAGTTTGATGTTTTGCGTGATGATGTTTACTGCTCAAATGTAAGCGGTTTTTTAAGTCCAATCTTTATTTTTAAAATCATATTAACAAAATTTTTTCTCTTATGAAAATAAATGCTTTATTTCTAATACTTAATTTGTTTTACTACAATATGTAGAAGAAGTTATCTAAATTGAAAATTAGCTGTTTACATGTAATAAAATTTAATCTGCTAAATAATCAAATGAATTTGACGACAATAATTTTAAACATGAAAATTTTCCTAACAATTTTTATTTATATAAATAAAAATTTGTCATTACTTGTATCAGAATTAATATGCATAAAATGCTTATAATTTTGTTAAAAAAAATAACATTAAATATCATAATTGTTATGAACCTATATGTCTATGAACTTACAATTTTTTTTTAAAGCAAAATTAGGATTTCATTAGAAAATAAAAGTATTTGTTTTATTTTGATATATTAAAAAGCTTTTGTTCTCAAACAAAATAAAATATTTAAAAAAAATTTTTTTTTATTATTACATTTATCAAATACTTGGCTCAAGCTGGAAAAGTAATTTCCCAGTATTATAATTGATTTTTGTTTAGTTAACTCAGTGTAATGCATTTAATTAGCTGTGTTTATTTAATTTTGATAATGTAAGCAAATTTTATGTATATAAAAGCCAATTTATAAAAGCTCTTGTATAATATTCTCTTTTTTTTTTACTATAGTAACTGAAATAAATTCTTATATAATCAATTAATGTCCACATTTATTAATATCATTTATTATTTTACATATAAATTATATGTTTATGCATCATTTATTATATTGAAGTTTTTAGCATAAATCCTAGTATCAATTGAAAATAATTTTAATTTTTTTGACAGGATATGAATAATAAATTATAAATAATAATTAATAATAAAACTATAATTGTAATCATATTTTTTTAACATTTATAAATTTGTAATTTTTTTTAAACTTTTTTTTTTTTAATATAGGTTCCTTGGTCAAAACAATGCTGCCCATTTTCAGATGATATGAGACGTCAAAATCAGCAATCTGATCATGGTTATTAATTATAAACTAATATTAAATATTTTGAATTCACTTTGATATTTCTAAACTTTTTGTAAGAATACTGAAAGTAATAATCATTATAACACATTTTGAATTTCTAGTTTATTGCAAGTAATATTATTCAAATGTTGCCTACTTATTAAATTGTATTTTCAAACTATTCATAAACTTGAATATAATAGCTTATATTTTAATTATTTTATTTATTTATTTTTTTATTATTCCTTTAAAGACTCTTCTTCAAAGATAAGTTTTGAAGGATCTTCTAAAAATAAGAAAAAGGCTTTGCCTATCATTGATCCAAAAAATGGAAAGAATATTTTAGATGGTATCTGTACAACATCACAAGAAAGTATTATTTCAGTAAGTAAATGGATGTTTAACTTTTCTTATGCAATACTTAAAATTTTGGTCATTAATTTTGTAGTGTATAATTTGAATTCAAATTAATAATCATTATAATTGTTTCAAATTAATAAAAAAATTGTATTTTAAATTAGCAGGATGAAAAAATCTTGAAATAAATTAAAACCATATTAAATTTCAGTGACTAATAGTTACGACACTAATTTGTTTTATTATAAATTCAATGGATTTTATGCTAAAAACCTTACAAATTTTGGGATATGAATTACAGTACATGGACTGTTGAATCTATGAGTTGTTGCATACATTCTATGGATATTTTTTCTCTGAGAATTTGATAAAAAGCAATTGAAAAAAATAGCAATGCAATTTTATAAAAGTATCTAAAAATGCTTTTATCAACAAAACTTTTTGTGAAAGAAAAATAAACCTAAGCATGGCAATTCTGGAATGGACAGGCCTTTTACAAGTTTGTTGTTTCAAATTCACCATCTTGCAAATTAAATTAACCCTTCTCAGTAAGGTTTCAATAATTTATTTTTGTTAATTGAGGTTTATGTTTAAGCTTATTTGTGTTAATTATGGTTTAAGGCTATTTTTATTAATTATGATGTATGTTATGCAAAAAAAAAGGACACCTAATAACTTTTATAATTATTGCTTTCTGTCTTCACATAAACAGTATCGTTGGAAATATTTTATATGCATTGATTATATGATTAGTATGTGTGTTTGATTTCAATAAAATGTGAATTTTTATAAAAAAAACTAAAATAAACCATTTTTTTAAGGAAATATGATTTAGATCAATGTTTTCCAAACTTTCTTGGGCCATGCCCCACGTAAGCCTTTCTAAAATTCTCATGCCCCAATGTAACATATGCATAATTTTTAATAAACCATTGAACTAAATATCTGTTGTATTATTTTGACATAAAAAAGGCTTTTTAAACCAGAAAACCATTATATCGTGTATAAAATCCAAACTTGATTGATATTTAGGGCATGAATTGTCCACACATTGTACAAGATGTTCAATTCTCGACCCACAAAAAATAAAACGTGCATATTATATTATAGGCTAGAACCTTACAGTAATTTTGAGTTTTAAAAAATGATTATTTAATATTTTTCAATCTTTTCTTTAATTCTTAAAACTGCTGCATTTTATTTCCATATGCAAAATTATTTCAATGTTATAAATTATGTAATTAATTTATTGGCTGGTCGTCATGTTGTGTGTGATTAAATAAATACTTATATTTCTTTTCCGTGATTAGCTGATTTCAGTTATTGGAAAAAAATGTCTTTCAGATTATTATGATGAAAATGTAGTATAATGGAAACTTAACTTTTACCTTTCAGGGTTTTATATTTGGAATAGTAAAGTTTAATGAACAATTATGTTTGCATTACTTGAAAACGAAATCATTGTATGAAATTTTCTTATATGAACGTTAGAGCTTCCAAGTAACAATTAGAAAATTCAAAATATATTTCCTTTCATTATCATATGACTTTAATAAAATTTATTTTCTATGCATATATTTTAGGAAGAAACTGATGGGGATTCAGAAACTAAAAGCAGCACACTGATTTCAGAAAATAATAAGCAATTTACTCATGAAGAACAAAATATTGATGATTCCATTAAAAATGAAAAAGTTTCTCAAGGCATGATATCAGATGATGACTTTTCTTCTTCATCACAGCTTTCAGAATCTATTTACCAAAATCTCACTTTCAGCAATGAGAATCCTAAAGAAGAAAACATTTCTGAAGACTTAACAAATTCCTTTTCATCAAAGACTCATAATGAAAATTTTTCTGAATTTGAGTCAAATATAAACACAAACAGGAAAGTGAGTTAAATTTAAAAAATTTGTTAGATACAATAACATTTTTACTTAATTTGAAATTTAATTCTGTAAAAATATTTTTTTCCCTTGCAAGTATGAATCAGCAACACTATCTTTTGTTGTAAATTTCATATCTATCTCATAAATGAAATATTTTTAACTGTAATGATAGACTCTTTTTATTTGAATTATAAAATAAAAAATTTTCAATTTAAATTTCAGTAATATTTACTGTATTATTAAAGATTAAAGTATTTTGACAAATTTTTCTCTTATTTCTGGTCAAGTTTTTGTAACATCAAATTAATTTGTTTTTACCAAGCTATAAATCAATTAACTTTTTTGAAATTGACCTCTCCAAACAAGCATGTCTTATAGAGGTTGGTGATGAACATTACGATTGACATGTTGAATTTTTTTACAGCTATTCATAAATCAGGAAGTATTTGCTTTCAGAAAGTACTTGTATAGTTAATAAAATTCTGAATACTTTCATATACGTGTTATTGATATACCAAATACTTTCATATACATATTATACTTGTCACAGATTATTGATAAATGTGCATAGTTCAACAAAGGATCCTGAGAAATGATAAAAATTGCGTTTAACATTGAAATTGGACGAATTAATAATTTGCTAAGGGTGTTAGTTAGATCATGAGTACAACGTTACTTTGAGAGAAAGTGGTGTAATTGTTGATGTGGAATTTTTCACCTAGTTTTTCTTTCAATATCGTGTAATCTGAAATTTCAATTTACAAAAATTAAAAAGTCCTCCTAAATAAAATTTACACCTCTATGACCCACTCATTTTGAATCTCTCCAGCTTGGCCCTTGCTAATTTTCCCACAAGGTCAGTGGTTGGCAAAGTTAAAAATCTGCTCCAAAATTCATCCCTTACTACATTTTGCTACAAAAATGGCAAATTTCGCATTTCTGCGCCAAAAATTAGATATTTCCTTTATTTTGATTTAGTAACCCGGAAAATAGCCTAATATGAATGAGTCTATTTTCAGGCTTGTTAGCGATAGGATTTATTGTTATGTGAACAATATTTGTCGTCGGGCGAAAAAAAATTTTCATTGATTCCGAGTCTATATCTTGGTGATATCTATTGTTCGTTAAAGGAACAAAAGGGATAAATAATTTGTGAATTTTTACTACTAAATGTTTCTACAATAATTGTTTCAAATAAATGTAATAAATTTAAATTAATTTCAAATTTTTTTAATATTTTACATTTGTAGTTATTCACTATCATGCAAAATATATATATTTTTTAATTTCTGAATTTTTCTATATAAATAGTTTTATTTGTCCCTTTTTTATTTATTATCTTGGTAAATATCCAAATTTCAAAATAATTTTATTTTCAATAAAAATATACAAATTAGCTGCAATCAGTGATTTAAAGGATTGAAGCAATTCTTTATTTTCCATTTATTACTCGAACAAAATTTAGCACATTTCTTTTCCACAGAAAATCTACCATTATGTTGTATCTAAAACTAATAAAATTCTTAAAAATAAGATTTGTTAAATAATATTTATAAACATATTTATGACATTTATCCATTATTTACCTATACGTAATTATTGTTCATTCACCTTATGAATAACCTATAAAGGTTTTTTGTGCTTCATTTTGTATTTTTTTATAATTTTAGATTTAATTTTAAAACTAAAACACTACTTTTGCTTATTCAAATAAAATTAACTTGTAGTAAACATATAAGCATTTTTTTCTTACTACCATTTATTTAAAATAATTTGAATTTCAATTAAATAATATGTTTAATGTAAAAATAGCATGCTAAAACAAAATTCAAATAAAAAGTTAATACATTTTTCTGTTAAGTAATTTAATAATCATATTTTTATATGAAATCCATTAAAAATATTGCTAAGAATTCCAAAATATTTGAAGTTGAGAGAAAGATAAAGAAAAATTTTTAGTTTTTAAATAATACAAAAAGTATTAATAAATGTATCCAATTAAATAATGGATGTAATTGTTAATATAAATTAAATAAAAAATAAAGTTTAACATTTGATTCTAATTTTCTTCTTATTAATGTATGTATAATAAATTAGTTTTGTATTGAATTTCGAATATCATACGAAATGATTGAGTTTAATTTAATTTCTGTATGAATCATGTGATTTTATTTCATATCAATCATAGGATTTCTAAATAATATAAAATTTATCAGTATATGCCTTGAAAGTCTTGAAGAACTGTTAATGTAAAAATGTATTGCTGAGAAAACTGAAAGCTGCTACAAAGATGCAATTTGTCCTCCCACGAAACTGCTATGAAAATCATTTTTTGATTTTCCACCCCGGTGGTCAGCTATAAAAAAGTTTTCCCCATCTAATATTTATTTTTTTAAATTTAATCACTGTTATTGTTGATGAAAGGACATAAATACTTAAAAAACATTAATCACTGAAAATATTCAATTATGAATTTAAAAATGTTTAATAACTTAATTGATTATACCACAAATTATGAAAAGTATTTCATATTCATCAGTAATAACTTAAATATTTGTGTTATCATGTTTATTATTTGCATATGCTTGTGTATTACTTAAAAATATAATGCTGTTATTCCCATATCCGTTATAAAATTCTGAAATATTTTTTTGTGCATGTTTTTGTGACTGAAACATTTCAAGCCATACAATAATAATTTTCGTTGTAAAATCTAATAATTGGATTTTTACATTCAGAAAATAAAATAAAAGTTTAAAATATTATTTATGCAAGAAATTTTCTGAATATTAGTTATCTTATGTCAAAAAAAAAATAATAATAACCCAATTTGTTTAGAAATATGATAATGCAATTTACTCTCTCTCTCTCTCTCTCTCTGTATATATATATATATATATATATATATGTATTAGCAATTATAGGCCATTTTATCAAAAATATTTTTAAAAAATCATATAAAAGAAATTGTAAATGTGTTTAAATAATTTTTTTTCTGTTTCAATTTATAAAATTCCTTTTTTTTTTATTACATTAAATTATTTCAAATATAAAGCTACTTTTGCTTGGGTTTATGACATATTTTAGGAAAAGTGAAATTTTAAAAACATAACTTTTATTGATGTATGTATAAAAAGGTGTTTAACAAAGAAACTAATCAAATAAATTGATTTTTTTCAGTAATAGTGTTAAATTTTTGAAATGACATTTATTTCAATCTTGTAAAATTTATTATTACTAAATTTTTTTGTTTCATGAAAATAGAATTACAATTATATTTCTGTAAATTTGTAATAAATTAATTGCAAATTAGATAAATTTAATATAATTTTAAAAATTTGTTGTCATTTTATTATATTTGTTTGTCAAATTTGAAATGTAGAACTTGCATAAAAATTTTTTTAATTTACATTGCATTTTTAAACTACTTGTAATATAATAAACTAATAAGTTATAAATACTTCTAGAATCTTGCTGGAAGAACATCTAATGGTTCCATACTTGCTAAACATGTCTTGGATTCTGATTATGAACTTTATAAAAAGTTTGCCTGCAATAATTATGAGGAATCCAAATTGGCAATTAATGATTCTTTAGAATCTTATGAGGGGAATAATTCAAAAGGTTTGAAAGAAATTATATTTATTATTATTTTTTGAGAATTAATATTAACTAAATATAGAATATTGAGCATTAATATTAACTAAAATATGTCATTTTCTAACTATTCTTATAGACAAATTGTTGATTTAAGTATGAAATTTGGCTTGATTTACTGTTCGCTATAAATATACAATGTCTGATAATTTAAAAAAAAATTTTGTTCATAACATTTGAACAAAGAATTGGAGATTCATTTTCTTTTCTTTTATCTTTTTGATTAAAAAAATGTTTGATTAAGTAATTGAATAAGAATTTAAAATTTTCATTTTCATAAAATATGTGGAGAAGTAAATCATAATTTAAATAAAGTACAACTCTGAATTAAATGAGTAAAAAAATATTTGATTTATGTAATTTATTTTAAATTAATTTCACTCTTTAAAAATGAAAGTGATACTATGAAATTTTTAAAAAAAATTGACTGTTAGAATTGGAACAGTTGTGGTCAACTTGAGTTCTCCAATTTTGATTCTATGCAAGACAAATGTTTATTCGTTACAATCACCAACACTCCTTCTCGTCTCCCTCTCCCCCTCTCAAAAATATAAAAAAGAATCTGAGATAAGTCAGAATTTGCATTTTTTTTTTTTAATTGACTAAACATATCTTTTTAATGTAAGAGGATAGTTCAAAAAAAATTTCATGCTTTTGTAAAAAATTTCCTCTTATTAAATTGTACTTATTTTTAAGTTATATTAATGTTATGTATTTCATTTCTACAGATATTAATGCCTCCTATCATTATTTAAATCAAATGAATGCTGAACGATATAAAAGTCTGCCAATGCAAGAAAATAAATTGAATTTTGAAGAACAACTGAAACATCATATAAAATTATTGAGGGAGAAGATCTATTCTGTTAGGCAAGAACAACAAAAAATGGCAATTCTGCAGAGCTTCCTACGCTTTAAGAAACATCAGCTAGATGAAAGCTATCGAAGGTTGGATGACAAGAAAATGGAGATTGCTAATTGGGAATGCAACTTAACTAGTAAAGCAAAGAAGTTGCAGGAGAAAGATTGCAGGTTGGAAGCAAAAAGATTGACTCTTTTTAACAAAGAATCGGAATTGGAGGAAAGAGAGAAAAAATTAAATGAAAATGCAAATATGGCTGAGTTAAATGTCAAAGACAAAGTGAAAGTAGAAAAAATAACAAGTTTAAAGGACAAAATTGATGGCAAGGAGAATTGTTCTATTGATTATGAACTTGGAAATTCTTCGATCAAGGAATTGAATGAAAAAGAAAAAATGTTAAATGAAGATATTAATATGGATGAATTAAATAAAGACAAAATAGAAGTAGAAGCAACAAGTTTAAAGGAAAAAATTGTTACTAAGGAGAATTGTTCTATTAATTATGAAATGGGAGATTTTTTTAGTATAAAAGAAAAGAATCAAAGAAAGATGAATTTAGAAGAAAAAACGCCTACAAATGATGTTTTGTAACAATATTGTCTAGTTAAGAATTCAACAGATTATTTTATAATCTGTAAATTCGAAAGAATTTGCAACCAGTCCATGTGGTTAGAGTTTGAAAATTTTCCTGTTAAGTAAAAGTTATAATTGTATCTAATGTAAAATAATATTTTATTGTGCATAAATGAAAATTTATATTTCAAAGTATTTTCTTAGGGGAAAAAACATTTGATAAAAGTTATGAACATTTCAACAACTGATCACTCTAAAATGTTTTAATAAGGAATTTAACTGTTAGTATTTAGATTGAATTTTCTACCTAAAAGATATCTGATCAAAATTTTTTTTAGTTACTTGAAAAACCTGAAGTATATTAAAATATTACTGATGAATATTTTTAGTTAAAAATATTACAAGAATTTACAATTGTTTTGTTTATTTTAAAAGTTTATGGAAGTTTTCATTTCTGTTAAATGTTTATATTTTCTTTCGTTATAAAGCTATTTATTGAAATTTTTGTCTCTTACATTTATGTATTAAAAATATACCTTTACATCTTACCATTATATGTGTTACAGTATTTAGGAAAAGGGCATTCTATAGCAAGTATAAGAAATCCCTAGAAGGCAAATCATCAAATGTTTCTACTAAGCATTATGTAGAACGACATGTACTACTTTATATAGGAATATAATGTGTCTTTAAAATATGAAAAATAAATGAAATTGGTAAGAAAAAGAAATAATCCTTTTTGCCTGTATTTTTACAAAAAAAAGAAAAAGAAAAAAAAAATTTATATATTCCAACTGTTTTTGTGCACTTGTTTCACAAAATATTAATTCCTGTTTGCTCAATAGATTAGTAGGAAATTGTCTAATCTTTGATATTTGAAATCTAACTCAGTAATTTCTGAGAGATTTGGCATGAAAAAATTTTGCATCGGGATCCATTTATTTTCTTCCTTTTTTAAGAATTTTAACTTGTTTTTTTCACATTAAAATTTCTGTGGCAAGTTTGCTTCCAATAGGCATTTTCCTATGACAGTTTCATATTGTATAAAATATTTTTATTGTTATATAAAGAATTTTTTATTTTAATTAATGACTCATTGTATAATTTTAATTTATTAAAATCGTATATATAAGCTGGAAATAATACTTTATTTTGTAAAAAAATATGTATCTAAATTTGTTCGATTATCGTTTTAATATTATTCTAAATTGTAAAAATTTTGTACAAGAAGTCAATTTTAGTATCAAACCTCCTTTTTGATATAGGGCATTTCTGACCTTGGAAAAAATATTAAATCGCTTTGAAAGAATTAGTAATAATAAAATTGTAGGTTCAGGTAGATATTTGAAGAAGAGAAATATTTTTTTTTGCCTATTTCAAATATGACTTTTAGATTTATATCTAACTGTTATATACTTAATACTCATTCAATTCCTTCTATTAGCTCACACTCTCCCTATATATATCTTGTTCAAATTTTCAATCGTTCATAAAATACTTTTTATTCATCAACTCAAGTTCAAATACATTTATTTTTAAATTGTAGTGGATGACACTTGATGTTAATACAGTTTTTTCCGATATTAATTCAGTAAGTAAATTTAATTAATTATAGTTTTTTTTTTTTTTTTAGATTTAAGTTGCATATATCTACCAATAGATGGCGGCAGATAAACTTTATAAATAATTTTCATTTTTTTTTAAGGACTTTTTGCAATATAGTGGGGAAAAAAGTAGGAATTGACTTAAAAAATTTTTTTTTATATATTACTTGTTTTTTAAACCACACTGGAACTGAATATCCCATCATTTCATGTTGTAATTTTTTAAATTATTTAAACCAATGTAACTCTTCATGAAAATAATATTCCTATCTTGCTTGTTATTCAATAAGCTGACATTAATTCATCAAAGAAAAAAAAAATATATGAATCTTTGATATCAATTGATTTTGTTAAATAATCAAAGTTTCAAAGAATGTCAATATTCTAATTCAAATAATGTTATTCCCCTTTGTTAAATTAATCAATCGTCCTCCCTCGAAAAGTGCTCTCATTTTCGATATTTTAGGACATTTGCCTTTGTAATTGATTGATGCCAAACTAATCTGTGGTGTATTTGTATTTGACACGACGCTCTGTCAAAGCTTTGTACAGTCGTAACCACAGAAAGTACAAGGCCATAGCGATAATTTGTGACATCATTAACGGGAAGGGGGGACACAAAACGAAGAAAAAGAGGCTCAAGACAGCCCCTTTGCATCTCCCTACTCCGAAAAGTCCGTATCTTTCTCTGGTTATTTATCTATTATATATATTTATAAATATTTTAAACGAACACTCATAGAAATCTAGTTATTGTTTTTTCTCCCTTTTTAATTTAAATGAAGTGTTTTAAAAAATAAATCATATCCAATAACTATTGATCCTAAATACAACTTATTTCGCTTACAATCTATCGTAATTTATTTGCTTATCTGAGAGCCAGATTTGGGATTTGATTTTAATGCCCATGTTGACAGGCGCAGTAGTCAGAGTGGCATGCTAACGACTGAAAGAGACCGGGACTCCTAATTGTACCTATAGCTTTAGCTTTTTCGATCTCTTGCTTTAATTGTTCTCAAGCAAGAGATGTTTTTCCTAAATTTTAATTGTTTTATTTTTATTTATTAACATTCTATAATTGAAGCAAATTCATTTTGTGCAAATTCTTTAACTGAAGATGTGGAGGTATAGTGGTTCTTAAAACCACCTAGGAACTCCGTAACAGGTACGCCCGTTGCTCCCGAGACTGGGTTCGGAACTCAACTTTTGTTGAAAAATCTGAAAGAATTTTAAAAAAAATACTGCTCTGAGAAAGTGCCTTTTTTTATTTAGGTTTGATTGGTGAATTTTTATGGCGCAAGAGCCGGAATCGGCCATGCCGTGCCAAACCCAAGTCCATTTTATTTAGACATTTTTTTTTATATGCACATAACTGCATCTGCAACAAGATGCCGTTATTATGGTGAAAGTGAACCAAGTTTTTAAATTAAATTTTTTTTAATTCATTTTTATTATGTGTGAACATGATCTTAGAGCTCTGTGTCGTCTTTAAAACAGTGAAGCTATTATTTAAGCAGATTAATCTCCTCACGCAACATGGCGGCCTGATGGTCAATTGGCTAGCACTCTGGTCTTTGGTACCAAAGGCTTCAGATTCGAATCCTGGCAGGACATGGATGTTTGTTAATGGTTCGGAATCCGCTTTAAAGTGTAGGTTCCGGTATAATTAGCCTAAAGTATGTACAAAATAACCATAGAGCGACAAACCAAACTTCGCACAACAGGAGAAATTTTCATTTCAAAAACTTTTATTAAAATAAATGTTGATTTTACTGATGTGCGTTGTAAAACTGGCATTTGTTGCTAAATATAACAATTGACCCATATCATGTCACGTGCTGTGTAGTTCATTTTGGTATTGTCTGGTTTTCAGAATGTAAACAGTTTTGCTTCAGTTTCCTCAAAATAGTGTTTAAGGATTAGTTTACGTTTATAAAAGTTAATTTAATCATCACTTAAACTTTTGTATGAATTTGGTACTGTTTGAATTGCTGAACGAATACACGTGAGAGTATACCTATGTTCAATAATGCAAGAAATTTATGAAGCAATTGATCATAATTCTTTAGGGTTCAGCTTATTTATTTGGCGATTTTTGCCAAGATCCTTCCTAAGCAAACAAGATGGCTGCTGTGGTTAGAGTGGTACATACTGCTGTTTTAGCGATTTCATTTGGCACAAAAATGGGAAACCGGAACCCAAAAGTGTAGCATCCTCACAAGAACTATGAAATTAAATACTATATTTTGTTATATTCCTGTGGGTAACTCTAGAACTTCCAGAAGCAATTATTCAAATCCTACAAGAATCACCAAATTCAGACAGATAAGTCTATTACGTAATGTTTAAATTAACTTTCATAAATATAACTAATCCTCAGACATTGTTTTGAGGATATTGAAACAATAATCTGTTTACATTTTGAAAACCAAACAATTCAAAATGAACTACAGAGCACTTGATTTGATATGGGCAATCGCTTTATATTTAACGCATATTTCATGAAATTTTTAAAGCACAAATAAAATCAGTGTTTATTTTAAATAAAAGTTTTTCGTGTTGCGCGAGGAGATTAATCTGTTTTAAATAATAACTTATATTCTTTTTTTTTATATAGCTGGACTTCTAACCAGGGCAACAGGTTCACACATAATAAAAATGTGCATCTGAAAAAGCTAAAAAAAAAAAAATCTATCCTTGTGAGGGTTTTTTTTTTTCCCCTCCCTATAATAATTAAGTACTTTTATAAGCGTTTTAATACTCAAGTAGGGAATTTTCAAATCTTTATAAAAAATACTTTTATACACCTTGAAAAAGCTAGAATTGTTATCAAGGTCTACCCTTGGCAATATATAGTTTTTGAACATCTACAAAAGTAAAACCGTAATTAGCATTGAGAAAATTTCCGTATATCTGTCTGTAATTTATGTTCAGTAAAAAGTTCAAACTGTACTGTAATAGTTATGTTAGCGGATGTTTAAAGAAACTGTATAAAATTGTTGAATATGAATCGAAATTAAGATTTTCATTTTATGCTTTATTGCATCATAAACAAAACTGAACTGTAGCCATATTTATGATTAAAATTAAACAAGGAAAATAATCGTATTACCACTGGATAACAAATATATTTTTCTATTTCCAATAGCAAGGCAATATAAAAAGGAGGAAAAATACAGAATAAAAAAATATACACAAAAGAATTCAACAAAGTTGACCAAAGTCATTGCTTTAAGAGTTCTCCAGCTTGCTAGTGTCTTGGATTTGCATAAAGTGCTAAACAACGATGGTTTGGTTTGTCGCCCTAAGGTGATCTTGTGCACACTTTACTAAACAACGATGGAGATGAGCTCGATTCATTAGTTCTGCAAATCACAAAGAGGACAGTTTGGGTGATCGATAACGCAAATATATAAATAGAACAATTTACCCCTAGCTTAAAAGGGAAACTAAACATTAATATTTATGTTTATTTGCGATACGTACTTTGAAACAATTAGCTAATGAAGAGAAAAACTTCCCGATAGGTGCTCCTGTCATAAGAAACTACTTTTTCATGGACGACGTACCGAGTGGTGCTCAAACTTTGAAAGAGGCTAGAGAATTACAGCGTCAACTTATTGCCATGTGTCAAAGAGGATGAATGACAGTGCATACGGGGTTTGGAAACCACCCTGAACTTTCTTTTAATAGAAAGGAATCATTATTAGGAGTATATTTGCCAAACCAACAGAAACGAAGACGCTAGAAGTATATTGGAGTCCAGTAGAAGATTATTTTTCTTTCAAAGTGAGGGTAAAACAGGCAGAGTTTTACACCAAGCGAAGTATCTTGTCAACTATAGCGACAATATTTAATCTTTTGGGTCTAGTAGTGATGAAAGCAAAGATCTTCATGCAATGAATGTGGAGTCTAAACATATATTCGATCGATCTGGTTTCAGATCCAGAAAGAGTATGGCATTAGTTCCTGAGAAATTCCGAGAATAAATAAAATAATAATTAAAAGATGTATTGTGCCAGAGGATGTTGTAAATATTGAGATTCATGAGTTTTCTGACGCTTCGGAACTAGGCTACGGAGCAGCAGATTATTGTAAATCTATTACCTCATCGGACAAGACAATGGCAAAAATTAATAACCAATAAGTCGCGAGTTGCTCCATCAAAAGTCTCACGATCCAGAGATTTGAACTCTGTGCTGCTGTTTTGTTGGTGAAATTAATGAAAAGAACACTCATTGTCTTGGAGCTTAAGACATCTAAAGTAGTTTACTGGTGTGATTCGATTATTGTTCTATCTTGGCTTAAAAAAAAATCCAGTGCTTTAAAGACTTTCGTGCGCAACACAGAAGCTACAATTCATCGATTTTAATCTGATCTCCAGTGGCACCACATTAGATTAGACTAGAATTCTCTTGATCTTATTTCGCGATGAGTAGATCTTCGTAGACAGCGAGTTGTGGTGGAATGGACCAGAGTTCCTGACTGGATAACAGTATCATGATCAACCGATCCAGATCCTGGGATTAGGCGTAGGAATTGTCCCCTCTAGAACATCGTATTTAAGAGTAAAAGACTAAGCTCCGCGTTGGGCAGCATCAGCAAATTCCCCAAAATGTCACGAAGTTCATTTTGAAGTTCAGATCCCCTACAGAAGAATACTTCATATAAGAAATGTTGGACGTGGAACACGCCATGTTATAATGAAGGAAACTAAAAATGATAAGTAGAAACCAGTTTTGTCGGCATAAAACTCAAAGATTTGTAAAAAAAAATTCCCTCTTTGTTTAAAAGGATGCAAAGAGAAAAAGTTAAAAATAGTCTACCTAATTTGAAGGTCAAAACAAATATATTTACCGCTTCCAAAAAGATGAAAATCAAGAACGATTGAATTAGATCGAAATTTCTCTCGTTGAACCAACACAGGTCTCCGTATTTATAGTTAAAATTTATTAACGGAAATAATGATGGTATTGCTACTGAATAATATACACTCATGTCCATAAATTACGGATAATGAAGTTCAGGCACAGAAAGAAAGAAACAGAAGCAAAACAAATTTGACTTATTTGTAAAGTCTATTTATTAAACAAAAGGTAAAGAGCAAAAAAGATGCTATATGTTTGACATAATTGATAAAAATTGCGATTTTTACTCCCTGGAGAAAATTTCAAAAAAGAACCTATTTACAAAAAACAGTATAACATGGTTACTATGATGGTTAATAAGGAGTATGTCTCCCGGACGATGCAATACAGGCCTTACAACGCCTAGGCATGCTGAGTAACAAATTATCAATCTGATCTTGGGGAATATTACACCACTCATCAAGCAATGCCCTCCGAAGTTCCGGTTGACAGGTGGGAGGGGGTTGACGGGCTGCAATTCGTCGGCCAAGCATATCCCACACATGCTCTATTGGATTCAAGTCCGGTGAGTATACTGGCCAATCCATACGGGTGATATCCTCCAATTGAAGGCATTCGTCTACAATGTTTGCACGGTGAGGACGGGCGCTGTCATCCATAAACAGAAATTCAGCACCCATGGCGCCCCGAAACAAACGTACATGTTGTTCCAGAATGACATCCCGATAGATGTGGCCTGTCATCGTTACACTCTGAACATGCAGTCAGTTCTGGAACCAAGAAAAATTCCTCCCCAAACGAGCCATCCTGCACCACCATAACGGTATCGTTCAATGGTGTTCTCTTGGTGGTAACGGATACCTGGCGCTCTCTATATGAAAGTCCGGTGAGAATCAGACTGCAAACTAAACCTGGACTCGTCGGAAAACATCACACAAGACCACTGTTGCGGTGTCCACAATGCATGCTCTCTATTCCAGGTTAATCGCAGGCGACAGTGAGTTGCGGTAAGGGGAAGACATCTGACAGGCCTACGAGCATATAGACCAATGTGCCCTAAGCGTCTGTACACGGTCTGCCTTGAAACTGTCGTATTGGTAGCTGAAGAGAACTGACGAGACAGGTCTGATGCTGTGCTCCGTCTGTTTCTTTTGGCAGTAACTGCTAAATACCGGTCCTCATTCGGTGTTGCAACTCGGGGGCGACCTGTGCTGTAACATCTACTCACATTACCATCAACTTGGAATCGCCCAGAGTGTCATCTCCAGGCTTTGGTAACGATTCCAAGATGATGGTAATGTGAGTAGATGTTACAGCACAGGT
>BPLQ01000097.1:52189-86362 GCA_021605075.1 Caerostris darwini | reverse complement strand
CCTCATTCGGTGTTGCAACTCGGGGGCGACCTGTGCTGTAACATCTACTCACATTACCATCATCTTGGAATCGTTACCAAAGCCTGGAGATGACACTCTGGGCGATTCCAAGTTCCTCGGATATTTCCAGCTGGGTACGTCCACATTCCAGGCGTCAGATAATTCTACCACGTAAAAAATCATCCATTTGCTTCCTTTGTGCCATAACGACGCTGTTATTGCACTGAAAGGCTTTTAAAGCGCTTGTGTACAATTTTACTTCTTTGCCACCATTCCTTACACTCTCGTCATTGTGACGTACTATCCGCACCATCTGGTGGTTTCCTGTAATTTTCATATTCTTCTTCAAGATGTGTGTGATAATTCTACAGGTGAAATTTTTATTTTAGAGTTCAATTTCTGTGTGATTCTGAATTATCCTTAATTTATGGATATGAGTGTAAATGTATAAATATAATATTGTATAAAGTATTTAAATCATGAACTATAAATCCTTAGAGCGATATTTATTCATGTGATTTTATTGAAAACCCATTAGGTAATAGTTTAAATCAATTACGCAAAGACAATTTTAATTGAGAATATAATTATATTAATATTATGTCCTATTTATAGTTTCAATTAAACTTTATTTACCTGCTATGATTATAAATATTAAAAATATAAAATATATTATTTTATTTTAAAAATTGGCAGCATATCAGTGACACGCTTATTTGTTTTTAATGATGAAATTGACGCATTTATAGTAAAATTTAACCTTACGTTACTTAAAATTTTAATAAAATAGTGTTTAATTTAATTATAATTAAAAAATTGCAATAGATTTATTTTTGGGAGTAATAAAATTATTTTTTAATCTTTCTTAATCAGTTTCTGCCAAGGTGAGTGTGTTAAATTTGTTGTTTTTACTATAAAATATTTTAACAATACAGTGTACAGATAAATTTTATTTAATTTACAAAATTTCATTATGTATTTATTTTTAAAAATATAAACTTTTAAGTTTGTACATTTTAAAAATATAAAAACGTGATTGTCTTAATTAAAAACAAAGAAGAAAATAAAACATTTTTAACTCAAGGAGGGTTATTTAAATTTTTTTTTTTTTTTTTTTTTTTTTTAAATAAATTTCAGTTATTCTACAAAAAAAAATAATAATTTAAGTATAAAATTCTGATTAGATAACTTTGGGTATTTTTCAAATTAGAAATTGTAATTTTCTGAAAATTTTTGTTTCTCTTATATATAATTATAAAAAAGTTATTTCTTTTAAATGTCATATTGAAAAATTTGCTCATGCAAATAAAACCTATAATAAAATTCATTAATATGACTAACAATTTGTCGTTGTAATTATATTTTAATGTTTTAATAACAGATTGTTATTAAAACAAATATTAAGTTACAATATTGCAAAAATAATTGTTTACCAATAATATAGTAATTTGGATAGCTGATAAAATAGGATTATTAAACATTTTTTTTTCTACTGTTCATCCTTTTAGTCACTTCTTTCTTTTGAAATAGTTATTTTATCCTTAATTTTAGGAATTGAATTTTATAAACTGAAACACAATATTCCCATTGTATTAAAATTAAGTAGTCACTTATTTGTGGTAGTGCTTATGAATTGATGTGCATGTTATATTCCACTGAGTATGTTGTATAAATGTATGGTAAAAGTTAAAAATTTCTGCAATATTACTAATATATAACTTAGCATTTCAATTCGTTATTTAAGATTTTCGTTATAAAAATATTCATAAGTATGTTGCTTATTGAGATAGATAATTTAATAAATTAAAATGGATAAATAAAATTATGCTATTTAAGGGATAGTTTAAAATTTATTTATATTTTTAAACAAAAATACGAAGAAATGATCATTTAAATGAAAATAAAAGTTTCATATTCTGCTGCTTCTTTTAAAAGTGATTTCTGTTATTCAAATTCTGTTATTATTTATAAAGACTATTAAATTATTAATGTTGAAAATACCTAATTATACTTTTACCTTTTTTTTTTCTTTTCCTTAACTCATAATGTTAAATTGCATAACAGCTATTATGAGATTGAATAACCTATTATTCAACTGTAATATGTTAACATTTTACTTCAAATAATTCCTAACAAGTAATATAAAAAAAAAAAAATTTAAGTCAATTCCTACTTTTTTTGCACTACATTGCAGAAAGTCCTTTATAAATCATTTCCATTCTTTTTTTTTAAGTTTATCTGGTGCCATCTATTGGTAGATATATGCAACTTAAATCTAAAAAAAACTATAATTAATTAAATTTAATAATTAATATTTGAAAAAACTGTATTAACATCAAGTGTCATCCACTACAAGTTCAAAAAAATGTATTTGACTTGAGTGGAGGAATAAAAAGTATTCTATTAAAGTTTGAAAATTTGCACAAGATATATATAGGGAGAGTGTGAGCTAATAGAAGGAATTGAAAAAGATAAAAATGCCTAATTCCTAAAAGGACATTAAATACAACTTTGGAAATTTTCTTAAAGAGGAGAAAATAATATTTTTTTTTTCAATATAAAAATTATGTAGTAATAACTGAACACAAATATAAAGTAACAAATTGATTTTAACTATGCTGTAAATTTATACAAACGTATCAAGTTTTCATGTTTGTAGATGTTGAAATAGAATTGATAAAAAAATTATAGAACATTAGTATAACTACACTCATGTCCATAAATTAAGGATAATGAAGTTCAGGCAAAGAAAGAGACAGAAGCAAAATAAAATTTGACTTATTTGTAAAGTCTATTTATTAAACGAAAGGTAAAGAGCAAAAAAGATGCTATATGTTTGACATAATTAATAAAAATTGCGGTTTTTACTCCTTGGAGCAAATTTCAAAAAAAGAACCTATTTACAAAAAACAGTATAACATGGTTAGTATGATGGTTAATATGGAGTATGTCTCCCGGACGATGCAATACAGGCCTTACAACGCCTAGGCATGCTGAGTATCAAATTATCAATCTGATCTTGGGGAATATTACACCACTCATCAAGCAATGCCCTCCGAAGTTCCGGTTGACAGGCGGGAGGGGGTTGACGGGCTGCAATTTGTCGGCCAAGCATATCCCACACATGCTCTATTGGATTCAAGTCTGGTGAGTATGCTGGCCAATCCATACGGGTGATATCCTCCAATTGAAGGCATTCGTCTACAATGTTTGCACGGTGAGGTCGGCCGTTGTCATCTATAAACAGAAATTCAGCACCCATGGCGCCCCGAAACAAACATACATGTTGTTCCAGAATGACATTCCGATAGATGTGGCCTGTCATCGTTACACTCTGAACATGCAGGGCAGTTCTGGAACCAAGAATAATTCCTCCCCAAACGAGCCATCCTGCACCACCGTAACGGTGTCGTTCAATGGTGTTCTCTTGGTGGTAACGGGTACCTGGTGCTCTCCATATGAAAGTCCGGCAAGAATCAGACTGCAAACTAAACCTGGACTTGTCGGAAAACATCACACCAGACCACTGTTGTGGTGTCCACAATGCATGCTCTCTACTCCATTTTAATCGCAGGCGACAGTGAGTTGCGGTAAGGGGAACACATCTGACAGGCCTACGAGCATATAGGCAAATGTGCCCTAAGTGTCTGTACACAGTCTGCCTTGAAACTGTCGTACCGGTAGCTGAAGAGAGCTGACGAGACAGGTGTGATGCTGTGTTCTGTCTGTTTCTTTTGGCAGTAACTGCTAAATACCGGTCCTCATTCGGCGTTGTAACTCGGTGGCGACCTGTGCTGTAACATCTACTCACATTACCATCATCTTGGAATCTTTGTCAAAGCCTGGAGATGTGACTCTGGGCGATTCCAAGTTCCTCGGATACTTCCAGCTGGGTACATCCACATTCCAGTCATCCGATAATTCTACCACGTAAAAAATCATCCAAATGCTACCTTTGTGCCATAACTATGCGGTTATTGCACTGAAAGGCTTTTAAAGCGCTTGTGAACAATTTTACTTCTTTGCCACCATTCCTTATATACCCCTCTCTTACACTCTCGTCATTGTGACGTACTATCTGCGCCATGTGGTGGTTTCCTGTAATTTGCATATTCTTCTTTAATTCTACAGGTGAAATTTTTATTTTAGAGTTCAATTTCTGTGTGATTCTGAATTATCCTTAATTTATGGACATGAGTGTATTTGTTTTAATAACAAATTGTGAACATTATAGTAATTATCAGTGTAAATTATTCATGTATTATTTAGATTAGTGTAAACTAGACAGCTAATTTTATCTGAGCTGTATAGAAATTATTTAAACTGCACTTGTTTTACTTTTGGAGAGAAAAAATACATACCTAACTGAGGTATATGGATGTTTGTTCCAGATTGAAAATTAGGTTATTTGTTCATTCTTAGTCTTATAAAAGGCAAGTGATAATAAACTAAGTACTTTTCTGTTAGTTGGATAATTTTTTTAGCAATTTAAATTGTTGTAAAATCATCACATCAAGATTTTCCTAAGTTATCTCAAAGTCCACAAGATATTGCATACATTTTAAAATAAAACTTGTCATACATCAATATTTTTCACCATTTCCTTTAGATAATTTCATTTTTTTCAATACATTTTTTTTTTTTTTTTTGATAATCAAATTAACAATGAATACACTATTTTAACAATTGCTGTAAGATGAAGCAGTGCTGTAAAATTGCTTCAACATAAAGCAACTCTTCACAGGAAAAGAAGTTACCTCGAAAACCATAAGATATATATATTTTTGTCAATTGGCATTTGAAATTTTATTGCAGTATTTGAATGAAATATGTGGGTTAAAAGGATCATGAATTCCTTTTCTTACAGCTGTGCAGTTTATTATTATTATTATTCCATATAATTTTTCATGTTGGATTAATCGTGTAATTTGATTTTTTTTATATATTAGTGTCGCTTTTATTTTTATTTGCATCTATTACTATCATTGTTTACTTTTTACTCCTCATGTTGTTTAAGTTTTAAATGAAGAATTTGATTTTTATGAATCAAATTAATTGCTTTTCAAATAAATGTTGTACTATTATTTACTTAACTTATTATATAACTTTCAATGTACTAAAATATATATTTTCTTATTATATTACTTTTATAACTCTTTCAATTGATTCATAAGGTTTTGTATTTCATATAATGTCTTATTTGCTTCGTGATGTATTGTAAATTCTTTGTGCAATTATTTGCCAACATTTTAACTTGCTTAAAGAGTGGTTATTTTTAACAGAAATGCAGACTAAACAGAAATTTAATGCATATTTTTTTTAAATTCTCATCTGGCATAGTGACTTAATGGATAGTGTGTTTGCCCTTTAAGATAAGGGAGATTTGACAAGCATTGTTGTCTTAATGCATTCTTGTCTGTGCTAAGGAAGTTCACATTAAATACATATGTTAAGTCCTATTGGACTTGAGGAGATGAATATGAACTTCTGATATACTAGTATATGACATTGTACACATATACTAGTATGACGTTAGTATTCCCAGGCCCTTGAAATTGTGGTATTAAAATATTGGTGCATTTAAGCTTTCCACCTCCCAGCATTATGTCTTCTGCATAGCTGACATTCATACAACAAATGGCCTTGAATTAAAATGTCCTGCATTTAAAAGCAAGAGAAACAAATCATATCATACTAACTTCTGTTACTTATATCAATCTTAATTTATTCAAAGAATTCATTCTTAACAAAAAATATCAAAATTAAATAGTTTTACAACACAGTGTTGAGTGAGATGAATATAATTATATAGATATATATATATTTCTCAAAGTTTGTGTTGTATCTGCCTATGCATTACCACAATTTACATCCAAATGTCATTAAAATTTGAATGTAATTTGCAGCTGTGATAATGGCAGAATAATCTTTTAATAACAAGCTTAGATCAAATGAAATTTTTTTTTTTTCAAAATTGAGTCAGTACCGTTAAGAAATTGCAATTAGAGTTTACAACAATTGGGCGACTTTTCATGATTGGAAAATTTTTCATAGTTGACATTAATTTTATGCTGTTATACTGTTCATATATATGCTGTTATACTGAATGGCCGAGTGGCTAGCACTCTGGTGCTCGGTGCCACAGGTTTCGGGTTCGAGTCCCAGTGGTACCATGGATGTTTGTAGTGGTTCGGAATCTACTTTAAACTGTAGATACCAGTCTAACATGACTGTAGAGCATTGGGCATAGGGCTGACAACCTTACCCCGTAAAAAGAAGACATCTCATGTTTCAAAATCTGCCAATAGGCAGACGGCCTTGGCCCACCATGGAGCTGTTGAGCCAGTCATGATGATGATACTGTTCATAGACAGGATTCCATAAAATAAATAAATGAAACATGCCAATCACTGATTTGCAACCATTAAAATTTTATTTAATAATTAAGAAGAAACATGCATTGTCATTTTACAAATAAAAATACACCTGTGTATTCCTAGATACTTTATTTCTGAAGAAGTGACCAATGCTGTAACACACCAACAATGTAATGCCATAACACACCAATTCCTTTAGATTACCATTTAAGAAATTCTACACTGGTTCAAAATTTGGCTGCTATAGGAAGGGTAGGGGACTTTCTCGCTGTGAGGTTTGGAAATTGGTTTGGTTTGACACTTTATAATTATTTCTTGCACACTTTAAACTAATTAGACTGGGACCTACAGTTTGACATGGATTCCGAACCACTGACAAACAACCATGCCATTGCCAGGATTCGAACTTGAAGCTTGTCGTACCAATGGCCAGAGCGCTAGTCAATTGGCCATCAGTTAACCGAGGTTTGGAGAAGCTAGCTATGTTAATCATATAGTAGTAACAAAATACTCTATGGGACTAAAGAAGAAGACATTTTAATTCTCTTGTTAACATAACAATATGGCGTTTAAATTCATAATACTACAATTCCTGATACGACTTGCTTTTGCTATGTCTGTAAGCAAAGCACATGGTTCAATCACTTAAAATTTTGAATTGATTTGAAATGGGATTGTTTAGCTATGGTCAATTGTGGCTATTGATTGAGTATTCACATTATATGTGGCAATATCTAGAGTAGGAAGTGGAAAAAATTTATATGTGCTTACAAATGAAAGGGGGAAAAAAAAAGAAATTAAAAAAAATAAATTTTTTTATATTATCAGGCTTTAAATAAATACAACTTGCTTGATAATTTTGAAATTTTTGCTAATTAAAATGATGTTAATAAAAATAAACAAAAGTGTTGTGCTTTGAATCCAAACATTTTTCAGTATATATATATATATACATATGTATATAGATTGCGTCTGTTAACATTTATGTGATGTTAAATAAACAACCTATTGATTAATTGTCCACTTTAAAATGCATTTATTGACATCCATGTTAGCAATGAAAAAAGGAGTTTATCTCTTTGATATAAAACTTACCAAATTAAAACTCTGATATAAAGGAATTTAAAGAAAAAGAAAGTTTTTCTGAAATAGGGCGACGCAACATTATATGTGCTAATAATCAATACAGCCATCTAAATAACATGAGAAAACAAAGATTTTTTTTTTATCATTTAAAAATGTTTGTATTATATTAAAAAAATATTAGATTTCAAATGACAACCACTACTTCCAACTCCATACTTTTTTTGTATAACTATTTTGAGAAAAGTAGAGCATTTTAATATATTGAAAATTGTTGAATAAATTGACAAATGATAAAAATATATATCATAGTTTTGGATATGTACCTTTTCTTTAAGTTTTAAAATTGTGTTTACCAAATTAAATAATAAATTAGGAGTGTTAATATATTAGGCATGTCGGGAGATAAAATACACAGTCCAGTCACATTAATGTGACCATCACCTACTTTCAACGTCAAATAACCAATCACAAAAGGCAGGTGGTAGCACATTGCAGTTGAGTATATATAAAGAATTCCACTTAATACCACACTCCACTTAAAGCCAAAATATACAAGAGTGTATATTTTGGCTTTTGACAGGTGGTCCAATAATGTGACTGGACTGTGTAATAATAATAATATAATTGACAACATCTGAGTTCTAATGATGGTTAAATATTTATTAACATTAATTCAAAACTTATAAAATCTATGAAATTGGAGATTTGAAAGTAAGAAATATAATTTTAACTGACAAACAAATAAAAAAGTCTTACTTTTTCTTTAAATTTTTTTTTCTTATATTAAAAAGAAAGTAAGCTCTTTGTCTGTCTTACCTTCCCCCTACCCTAAAAAAATTGTAAAGTACTTTAATGCATGTTTTACATTATTCCCAACTTGGTGATATAATTCTAGATTAATTAAAATTTATTCAGCTTATTTGATATAAAAAATTTAATTTTTCAGAATAATTTGATAGTTTTGAAAGATTCTAAAACGGCTCTTTAAACAAATAAAAGAATTTGTTTCCATAAATTTTGCAACATACAGTGAATACATAGAAACTGCACCATATTGGTATGTATAACGATTCTGTAATTTTTTTAACTTTTATTGTCATTTTCATTAATAATTTGTAAAAAAAATTTTGAACTATTCCAGTAAAACAACTAATTGATCAATTCCAGTATTTCAAACTAGTCAAGCAAAGATACTGTCAAACTAGTTAGGCAAAGTTAAGGCATCTGCAATAACAACAGAGATACAGTATGGTAAATATAGTTCATATGCTTTAAGTTAAATATAAATATTATTTTTAAAGAGTTTATATAATTTTGTTCTATATACACACAAAGTTAAAGCACCATTTTTTTTATCTCAAAGAAATTGTCTTGAACTTTCAGCATGCTATTAGTTATATCATCAAGAACAAATAAATAATTTCTAATAAATACAATTTAAAGAATGAATAGTTAATGCAGCTTAAACCATTCAAAAAATGGAAGGGATTTGAGATATACTGGGTAACTACCTTAATCATACCCCGACAACTTGCATCAGCCCAAGGCATTTAATATATTGCATTGGATTTCTGCTGGAAGGACTATTTAGATAGTAAACTTTGTCAGTTTTGAAAAACTTGCAGTTTTCATATTTCAGTTGAGGAATTAATTTTGTATTAATGAGAATATTTAAAACACTTTTTTAAACTTATATAAAATAAGCTAGTTATTACATTTACATTATGTACAAATTAATAAAAAAAAATTTTAGTTGCTTTATTATTAGAATCATAATATGTAATATAATGACATAAGTTTTAAAAAAATTTTATTATTGTGAAAGATAAAATGTTTGTTACTATATTAAAATTAATATTAAATATATAATATATCTATATTAAAATAAACTAAATATTATATATAGAGAGAGATAGAGATATTTAGTTGGATTATCCTGAATGGCTTGTTATAATTGCTTTGTATGCAACAGCAAAAAATGTTTTGGACTTTTTTAAAAATATGTGTGGTTCTTTTATTATTTTATTCTTATATCATATTTATAAAGATTTACTTTTTAATGAATATTTAAAATTTTTAACTTGTTAATCTTTTTGTGTTTGATGTATAAAAATATTTTTAAATAGAATGCCAAATATCATATTTCATATATATACTGATATTTGGCCAATTTTGAGATATAATGGCTATATAGTGCTATTAGGCATTTTATCTCAACATTGGCATCTATCAATAATATATTTAAATTTGTCAAGAAAAATTATTGAAGAAGATTGAAATATTAAAACTAAAATAAACCAGCAATTGAAAACCTTCAATATGTTATATAATCTTACTGTATTCACTCATGTCATATATTGTATGACATTCATATATACCAGAAAAAAATTGTATGCATCTTTTAAAAGCAACTTAAGTTAATAAGAGAAACTTAAATGATATGAAATTTAAAAAATAACAATGAAACAAATATAAATAAACAAACAATCATATGGAAAAAAAGTATTACTATATATAGATTTATTTTGTCAGTTTAGTTGTGCAACATTTTTGCTATAAAAATTAGAAGCATTTTAATTTATTAAAAATGAACTTGTATTTCTTTATATAATTTTTTAATAACTTCAATATAAAAATACATTGTATTTAAAGGAAAAAAAAAAAGATATTTTCCTTATATTAAAAAAAAAAAAGCATTCTTATGCTTTACATATATACGGATAATTGCTAAACAACTGTCTGAAATTAGAATTTGGTTAATTTCTTATTTTTTTTATTTTGATGCTCTAAATATTGAATTTTTTTAGGTATATAACCAACTATTAGATACATGGAATTTCATTTTTTTTATTTAATTTTCCTTGATACTTTAAGAAAAATGCATTATCCTTTTTGATTAAAAAAAATCTTCTTACTTATCAATATTTTAAATTTGAATCGATTTTTATTTCTGTTTATGTTGTTTATATATTTTATAATATCTATTTTTTAGTTGCATCCAATTGAATCAAAAGAAGAGGAATCCAGAAAATTAATTATGGTTAGGACTACACATGGCCAGACAAATCATTTACATGCATCTGAAAATGCCTGGAAGCCATTATGTAAAACACAGCAAAATGTTGAAGTAAGCTTATAGTCATTTTGAAGATAATTAATATTTTTAAAAATTATTAAAATCACATTACAAATAGAATGTTTGTATTTAAAGTTTTGCTCCTTTTAATAATTTTTTTTTTTCATAATTTTTTTTGCACATTTAAGATATGCAAAATAAAGAAAAATGTCTGATTTTATTTTTTAAATTGCTAAATCATAAGTAAAGAAACTTTTTGTTTTAACTAATTCAGAATATTATAAAATTTCACTGCCAAGCAATTTGTATAGCTTTTTAAATTTATATGTTTTTAATGTACTTAATATAAATTTTTTTTTTTATATATCAATGGATTATTTTGAACTTTGTGTTATTTTATCTTATACATGGAAGGAGTAATTCATTACATTAATATTCAAATTCAAACAGTTTTATATATCATTTGTATCAAAATTAACTTTTGACAAAATTAAATAAGTTTATTCATAAAACTTTAAACTTTTTTTATTGGCTACTTTCCCAAACCTTTACCTTTTAATTTTCCTTAATAAAGATAAACCTCTTGGTTGGCTGAAAATGTTAAATTAGTTGAAATTTCGAATTAAAGTAAATGTTAATTCTTTCATATTTGCTTGTGTTAAATGACTTTATTAATTAAAAGTTTTGAATATTAATTCATTAATTTTATTTATTCTTATATAGGAGAGAGAAAAATTGAAGAGGAACGTTCAGGCTGTTTTGAATAAATTGACATTCCAGAAATTTAAAATCCTTTTGGCTCAGCTAAAAATGCTTAATATTGACTCTGAAGAAGCAATAGGTCTTCTTGTTGATTTGATCTATGAAAATTCAGTTTATGAACCTTATTTCTGCATTTTGTATGCAAATCTATGCAAACACTTGGCATCGGTAAGATTCTTTATAATAATTTATTTAAATGTATACAGTAGAACCCCAATGAATTATTTCTCACATATGCATTTCAATAGACAGAACAACAATGAACGTGAACCATAAAAAAAAGGTGTTGATTAAACATGTTTGATTAATTTGGTGATAACATTCATATGAATATGGTTCTAGATATAGTGCAAAGAATGTAATAAAAAGTAAAATTTTTATTTTCAAAACTATATGAAATATAAGATTACCATATCTATTCATTTATTTAAAATGTTAAGTAATTAGTAGTTTTAATATTTCAGGGCAAAGGGGTAAAGCAAAACTTATAAATTTTCAATATGTTTTCATTTATTTTTCTTTTACCTTTCTCAATTTCATTAATATATCTAAATCTTTCACAGTTTCAACTGCATTAAATACCTGGACAAAATTTAGAACAGTAGTATTATTTTAATAAGTATTTTTTTTTCTTTTTCTAATGGCAAATTATGAACAGTTACAGCAAAAAAAGAACAACGGAAAAAAAAAACATACAACAACAAAATAATACAACAAAACATGCAGAGTTCATTAATCTAACAATAATGCCAAGTTGCAGATCTTTTAGCCACTTAAAAGTGTTACCAGGTGCACCACGGGAAGGTAGATCTTCTGCGGACGTCTTTTAATAAGTATTATCCTTTTCATTAGTTTTAGTAGTCATCTTCTCTATATATTTGTAGTAACAAGAAGCAATAGATCTTCTTGTTGATTTATCTATGAAAATTTTGTTTATGAACCTTATTTCTGCATTTTGTATGCAAACACTTCTAACATGTAATATGTAAGATTCTTGATCTTATCTAAATCTAAATTAATTATCTAAATCTTTCACAGTTTCAAATGCATGAAATGCCTGGACAAAATTTAGAATAATAGAGTCATTTTAATCAACATTATCCTTTTCATTAATTTTAGCAACCATCTTCTCTATATATTTGTAGTAACAATTTTGCATTTGCACGAGATTTGCATTGTTTGAGAATTTTGCATTGTTTGAGACCATCTTGCATTGATGTTCAGGCTGGCGATGCAAGGCGCTTATAGGCATTATTATGATTGTTGTTGAATTTTCTTATTTCAGCAAGTTATTAAAAATGGTTGCCTTTAAGATTTTTTGTTACACACATAAAGTTTGTTAGAGCAGTGAAAATCATTAATAACTTCTACACTAAACTATTTTTATTTTTTTTTTATCAATGAGTGCAAAATTTTTTAACAATTGATGAAGGAAGATGTATTTTAAAGGAACGATCTATAGGGGAACAAGCTATGATGTATTTCTATTTTATATAAGTTAATAATCTTATATTTTGTTTACAAACATTTCATTTTATTTATGAATATCTAGTTATTTCATTAATTTACCCACCAACATTCAATAATGTGACAGTTAATATTAACTACTATAAAAAATTCCATTAAATGATTTCTTATATGGTTCTTGAGAAAAGATTTTTTTTCGATAAGATAAAAGAAAGAAGAAGTTTTCTTTTGTTATATATTTTATTGGTGACGGTTTTGTATTATTACTTTTAATTCTTTGAATTTTAATTAAGAAAAATCATTTATTTTAACATTAATACTATCTTTGTATTACATAATTTTTTGTGCATTTCAGAAAAGGCCTTTCTTTAACCAATCAGATGAGCATGCTGATTTTCGTACTCTGCTGTTAACAAAGTGTTTAAAAAGTTTCGAAGAGAAATATGAAAATTCTAATGAGTCAGATGTATGTTTTATTCTTAAATTTAGTTCAAATATTTTGCTAATATAATAGTATATCAAAATTTTCAACTCTAAATATCCAAATACTTTCTTTAGATATTTTGTTTGTGTCCATGTTTTCTAAAGAAATCGTTTCAAAAAAAAAGTTTTATGATTGCCACATTATTCAGGACTCTGAGGTAAAGCAAATAATAGGGATTTCTTTAAATTGTAAAGTAGTGATTTAATATGTTACAAGTGTCTCCTTTAAAAGATTTAAAATTTCAGAAAATGAATCTTCTGTTATCAAATGATAAATTTACTTGTACCTTAATTACAGAGTACAGGATCTTGATCAGGGATCTCTTATCTTGCCCAGTGGTCAGTTGTAGCTCTCTATTATTACCCATTAATGAAGGGTGCTTTAAAAAAATACATTTGGAGGTCCATGAACTATTATTTGTTTACATTATTCAATATAAGACATTAATTTTGTCATTCCTTTAAAAACTATCTTCTGAAAAGCAAAGATGAGGAATGATAACTACATTGGCTAACTTAAGAAATCAACTTTAATGAATTTGTACAAGTTGTCAGTCTAGATAAAGTATTGAAGAAAAACTAAATATACTCAAATACCCATTTTCTTTCTTTCTTTTTTTTAAAATCATTTACTCTAAACATTTAATTATTTGAACAATTTTTAGTTTTTCAAAACAATTGTCACCCAGTTGCGATTTCTTTTTGAATAGATCAAATTTAGTAATATACATTGCTATTAAAAGTTTTAATTAAAAATAAGCCTTCTAACAAGAATATGACATCTTAAAATGTAATTTAATACTAGTTATATTTGCTGAATGGTGTATTCTGTCTCAAATGTTAATGATTCAATCATTTTATGTATAATCTGTTTTTGTCTTTATTCATTATACACATATAGTTAAATGTGGTACCATTTTCAAAAAATTTGTTTTTTTGTCTACTATTTTGTGTGTGTTAACACACTTTGTTATCTGTGAAATGTTTCACATAACTATATATGTTACATTTATGTTTTCAAATGCTTCTTCACATAGGGATACTAACATCATTGGTTTTTTTTTAATTATTATAAAAGTGTGAAATTCTAGCAAGATACCAAACTCGTAAATATTAAAAATGGGGATGCACTATATTTGTAGCTGAATATTTTATAGATTTTCTTATATCTATGTTTATTATATTTGTTTTTTATCATGTTTTGAAAAGTATTCATGCTATTTTTTAAAATAGCACAATTTTGGCTAATAAATATGTAATAATAATTAATTTGTTCTGACCCTCTCTCTATATATTTTCCATGTTCATTTCTTCTAGATAGCACAAATTCAAGATAATGAAGAAAACAAAAAGTTGAAGACACGATGGATAGCAAATATTAGGTTAGTATTAACAAAAAAAATCTTGTCATTTATTCCTAATAATCTTCCACTTTACCCCTCGTAGAATTACTTTTGGGGTTTTTCCTGCCTTCTTTTTTAATTCTATTATCAATATTCACTCAATAAATTTAAAATTAATATGAATCTTTCACAAAAAACACAAATTAAAAAAATCAATTAAAATGTCAGTGATTTTAAATATCATACCAAATTTAATGCATAATTGTTGCTGTTATTCGGTAGTAAAGTTAATTTCTCCATTTAAAAGGAAAAAATAATTTACATATAATTTTTTTTTTATAATTTACCTCCTTGATGTTTTTGCTTTTTTTTTAAAATTTATTTAATGGTTGAAATTGTTCCTACTCTTTGTTACATAAATAATTGTTTTATTGCATGACAATTTTTTATTCATGCATATAGTTGAAAAAAAAATGTAAATATTAATTTTTGCAAATCTTAAGAAATATATTGCATGTTTTTACAGAATAGAATATATAATTGTTTATTAATTACAATAAAAACAATATATTTTAAAACTTCAGATTATTAAATGCTGTACTATATGTGAGAAAATGTTGTGTCTTTTTAATAAAATTATAATTATTTTCACTTAAGTTTTTTGTTATGTTCATTCACGTGAAGTTTAATTAAATATGTATGCATTATGTTATTTTTTTAAGAAAAAGTAACTTATTTAATTTAATGCTATTGTATTTTAAGGTACATTTCAAATTATCTAATATCTGGTGCTTTGGGGGTTTGTTTTTAATGAATTAATTTAAATTATATTTTATGATTGATTTAAATGGCAAATCATTTAAATATTCATTCTTTTTTTTAAAGATTTATGGGAGAACTTTATAAATTCAGTGTGATCCCAATTTCTGTCATTTTGAACTGCATTGAAATTTTTCTAAAGCATGAAGATGAAGATTCATTGGAATGTTTTTGCTGGTTAATGAGAATTGCCGGAAAAGAATTGGAAACTTCCAAAGATCTTCAAGAAAAATGCACTGTATGGATTGAATTATAGAAATATAAAGCTTATTAAATTCATATTTAATTGTTCATGTTTACTAATGAAGAAAATTTTATTTTAGGTAGAACGATATTTTGCTCGTATTCAAAAAATTGTCGATAGCCGTTTGACCAGTACAAGAATTAGATTTATGTTACAAGATATAATTGATCTAAGAAAGGTTAGTTTTTAATCTACTTTTATTTTACTCTAATCACTATTTATAGAATTTTTTAGTAAATATTCATGTAAAAAAATTCAAAATAATTTTTTTTACTGGAACAACTATTCATGCTTTACATAAATTTTACATATTTAGTTTTAGTTATTGAAAGATGGTAGCATAATGATAGAAAAGTTATATCATTTGAATATTTTAAAAATTATTTGTTGATATGATCAACATATTTTGCATCTAAATGACATGTTTATTATTATCCATAAAAGAATATTATGAAAAAATGTTAAATACATAATTTCAGATATTGTATATCTGTACAGTGGAGAAAAGTATTGAGTAGGAGCAAAAAATTCTGTTAATATATTATTTCTGTTTAGAATTGGATTATATATGAAAATAATTATACTCTATGGCTTTAGGAAGTTGCAAATAATAATAGGATACTTATAATTTAATAAAAAGAATATGATAAATACTTTTAAGTTGAGGTATTCAAAATGTAATAATCAGAAATAGTAGGAGGTGAAGAAAATATGCCATGAATATAGGTTGTATAGAAACACAGTTTTTTAAAAAATTTAAATGATATTTTGATTTATTGAAAAAATTATACTTGCATATCTAAAAGCATTTTATAAATACTTTCAAATATATTTTTAATTAAAGTTCAGACATTCATACTACATTTAAATTCTACATTTTAAATTTGTAGGGAAAAGATAATTTTCATCCTTAAAAAATTATGAAATATTGCAAAAAAAAAAAAAAAATTTATACATTCATAAGGAAAAAGTTTTACAAATACACAAAAGATAGAAATTATAATAATAAATTGAAGCTTAGTACTAATAAAATTGTATGAATAAGTTAGTTTTGCCATGTAATGAAGGTAACAAAATTGTGTTCTGTAACTTACAAAATTAATTAAATGATAAAATAAAAATATTGGCATAATACTAAAAGGAACATAATATGCACCGCAAAGTCTGATATAATCAATGATAATTTTAAAAAAAGGATGTCAAGCGAATTTTATTAAGAAATTCATAACTTATGTAAATAGATACAATTTTTATAAAAAAATTCAGAATAATTTATTTAGTGTTATTTACCCATCACAGAAACAAACCTTTTTTTAATATTTTTCACGTTGCAATTATTTATACTCTTTTTCTTGGAATTATAATAAGAATTGCATACAGCAAAAACTTGTGCTAGGTACTATATATACTTAGTTGTACTATATATACTAAATTTTTTTTACCCAATTCATAATTTTTTATGTAAAACTGTATGTGGTATGAATAGTTAATTTATTTTTGTCTTTTTTTTTTTTTTACAAAGGTACATTAAAGCGTATTATTAAAATATGAATGAGTTATTTAGTTAAAATGTGTATATATTGTTTTATTTTTGTATAAGCCCATTTACTTGTAATATTCTAAAAATTCTCCCTGCATCCAGTTTTCTTATTTTTAATGTATTTATATCATGATGAATACATTATTGATTTTTTATAAAATAACAAAATTTCTATTTTGTCACAAACATATTAATAATTTACTTTTTAAGAAATTCCTTTCTCAAATCTAGAATGATTGGATTCCAAGAAGAATAGAAAATATTCCTAAAACAGTTGATGAAATTAGAAGAGAAGCAGCATTTGAAGCTCAAAAACAAATGCTGATGTATCGTAGAGGGGCATGCAATGAAGAAAGTCTGGATGATAAACAAGAAAATATTACTTGTAAGTTTAATTCCTTGTATGTATGTATGTATGTATGGCTGTTTGAGATAGCAATTTTCGAATTTGCAATTGTAATTAAATTATTTTATCTTTTTCTAGGTCACAATCATTGTGTATGTGAAGCTGAAGAAAGCAAATATTCTGCTTGTGCAAATTTTAATTTTTCTGCTTTCTCAGAATCAAAGTCAGAAACAGTATGTATGCAAATATATTTTTATTAATTCAGTATTTATTTAATAATCATATCTTCTATGTATTAATTTTTTCAGTAGTAAAATATGAAAAAAAACAAACAATTTTTTATAATGCACTGTATATTTTCTAATATAAGCCAAGCTTGTATTTTTTCTTCAAAAAATTTACCAAACTTTAAAATCTATATATAATCCAAAATAAAAAAAAAAAATGTTATACAAAATTATTAAAAAATCATGATGTTTAAATATGTTGCTGTGAAGCAAAAGTTTTCACAAGCAGATAAAACATGTAAAATAATTTTTTATTAAATCACTGTAAAGTAAAATGCCACATATCAATGACTATATTCAGTTATATTTCTAACTGAAGGTAGCACATTATTTCTATTCAGTTATATTTTATATGATCTGTGGTTTCTGTGCCATTTTATTTTTTGTCTGAAAAATAAATGGAAGGATAAATTCTGATATGGCAAGTTTTAAACTACAGGCAATTGCATTTTCTGAAAATTCTAACAATTATTATGACACTTAGAACTTCTCTGTATATGAAAAATAAGTTTGAGAGTGGATAAAAAGAAATCATTTGAAGTAATGGACATTCAAAAATCTAAAAAGGTGTTGTATTTAATAAACCAGTGATGCTGGTTTTGAAACTCGTCCAAGGCTCATCTCACTGAGTAAAAAAAAAAAAGAAGATAAATATCATGAAATGAAAACAAAAATTGCTATAATACTGGGAGGTCTGTCATTTATGCTCCAACCACTGGATGTGTGGATGATGCACCAAGCCAGCAATATAAACAATTTCAAAAATAAAACTACGCATTCTCATAAAAATATGCAATATTTTTTAATTTTTTGGTTGCACACGACTAATGGAAAAGTGCCAATGATTAAGCTTATCCCCGTAAATCAGCTTTAGAAAAAAATTTTCATATATATCACTCCTAAATTTATTAAAAAATATATAAATGTAATTATTATAGATTTATTAATTTAAATTATAAAAGCTATAGAAATATTATATTTTGAAAAATAAAATAAATATTTTACACATATTAATATGGGAAAAATTTATTTTGCTGTTTGTCTTTAAAATTTATCATGCATATTATTACTGTATACATTATTTTTGATGAAATTGCTGGCAATTTTAATATTCTTCATGTGGGACATCAGTCATTTATATCTTTATTAATATGGGGAACACAAAGATTTTAACTGTAAGTTTCAGATGTATTAGAAACATACTTTTCTACTAAAAAAGAAAAAATTGTCGAAGTGAAATTTTTTTTTTTTTTTTTTTTATTTTAAAACTTGGTATACAGTTATGTGCTCTAAACGTTGTATGCATAAAGGGTTTGTTTTTATAAATTTAAAAACTACATATAAAAATAAATTTGCTAAAAAATGGTAGAGAAAAAAATTTAATTGTTTATTTTGTATTTTTAAGTCATTCAGATTATAATAATGGATTGCTTAAAATACCTGTCAGATTCATTATGTATTTTGATTAGAAGATGTGTTGTTACTGAAATTTTTATGTATACTTCCTTCAAAATAATTATTCATCAATATTCATTATTGAATCTGAATGTTATATAGTATTGCTATAGTAATTTAAAAGTATATGATTTGTTAGCATTCTAAAAGTTAATTAAAATTATAAAGTATTTCCTTATATGCAAAATTTTTAATTCAAAAACAATAATGCATTATATTTTTAAAGTGTATGAGACTTCCATTAAAATTTATAGAAGAATTTATAGATTTCTTACAGCAGAATATATTTTGACATAATATTGATGCCAAAAAATGATTATAAATACTTATACAAATATTTTTGTTTATGGTTGCCTAAAAATTTCCATGACATAAAAATAAGATTGCTTTACAGATCAGTGAAGTCAAAAATCTTTTACTTGCACGGAGTCAAAAAGGAAAAAAGAAATCAACTAAAACTAATAGCTACTCGAAACAAAATTCTACTCATGTTAAACCAGAAAATAAGCATGGAAACTCAGAAAAGTAAGTTTTTATTATTATTATTATAAAAATCAACAAACTGAAAATTTTTATAATTGGTATGAATTAAGGCATCAAAATATAAAAAATTATTCTAAATTTTACAAATTTTCCTCATTATAATATTTTATAATTATGATGCTTTATGTGTTATTTATTTAATAAGTGAGTGCAAAAATTTCCTCAATAAATTATTGCTAATAAGAACTTTAAGACCTATTGTATTTTAATAATATACAGGATAATTACAAAAGAATTATCCAAGTTTGAAATTTCATTGGATATTTCTTGAAATTTTATTTAAGGCCTGCTGTACTTTAATTATATACTGGAAAATTACAAAAGAATTATCCAAGTTTGAAGTTTCATTGAATATTTCTTGAAATTTTATTACAATCATGAAAATCTCATAAGAAATGCAAATTTTGCAATTGCCTGCAGTTGTAAATACAATGCTAAATGGCATTGCAGTACATTTTCACATTGGAGACTTACTAGAAGCAATCTCACTTGGCTTCTTGTTTCTCAAAATAGCAAGTAATGAGCAGAAAGTATTTTGTGTTTTAATATATGTCAAATCTTCATCTTGTATTCTAAGATAAAGATGAACTATTTCACCCAGTCATTAGTAGGAGTATTGTCATTCAAAATGTATTTTGAAATGAACAATTCCTTCGAAAACATGATTGTTCTTTTATAAATATGCTATATATAAATATATATATATATATAGCATATTTATAAAAGAACAATCAGGTTTATATAAATATATATATATATTTATATGTATTCATCTATAAAATATACAATAAAATTTTTGCATTATTAAAGATCATTGTATGTGAATACTTTATTATGTATAGCTATTATTTCACATGAGGAGTTACAGGTGATGAAAATAATATTAAATAAAAGTAAAATGTGCATATATGTGCTCATGAATTTACATTTTCAACATTTCAAAGATCTGCTTATTGCGTAAATTTACTTTAAATTTCTGGTTCAGTAATGAATACATTTACATTTTCTAGAGATCCCAAATCTGAAGCTTGACATTCCATCAGAATGCCCAATCAAAGGATTTGTATGCTGGAATTGAAATATGGATTCTAATCAACTGCTGAGTCATTATTTATGTAATGTAAAAATGAAATTTTTAAGTACGATCTTATTTAAAAGTGTACACTTTGTCAGCTTTTCAATCTGTTTTATGTAAAAAAAATTCTATAGTTCATTATAAAATTAAAAGAATATAACATGTATCCTATTTTTAAATGAAATTGCATAAAAGTTGTTTTTCAACCATTTACATTTTATTATTTTATTTGGACAAAATGTGATATTTTTCTTTTTTCAAATTATAATTTTAATTTAATTCTAAATTAATAAAATGTAATATTTCATGCCCTATAAATATATGAATAATTTTATTTCCAAATTTTTGCTGTCTATATCTTTATAAATTAATTTACCATTCCTCAATATTGGTAACTATTATTTGTTTTTTTTTTATTAATGTTTTAGAGTATTAAATGTTAGTGTGATTAATTAAATTTGTAAATAAAAGGAACCTTTTTAACTCTTAAAAGAAAATGCACCTTTATTTTATTTTAAGAATTCTTTTTAAAAAAATATTTTTTATAAAATTCTGTAAAAAAATTAATTTTTGTAATTTATAAAAGTGATCTAAAAATATATTTATTAAATCCTTAAGAGTCTTAAATTTCTGATATCCTATATCTTATAATTTATATTTTTAATGATAATAATAATGCTTAAAACCAATTTCAAAAAATTTTCAATTACAATCGTTTAAATAGTCTGAATTTTTCATTGATCAGAAAGAATAAATCTGTGCTAAAAACATATTTTTGTATGTTATATATTGATCTACTTACTTTATCAACTTTTATTAAAAGAATCATATATTTAATGAATTTATCAAACAAAAATAGAAATTCTTTATGCATTTTTAAAAATCTTCGTAATTTATATCCCTTAAAAACAAAACAACAACAAAAGAAAGAAAAAGGAAAAAAAAAAACCCACAGTTTTTCAAGCATTTTTAGTCTGCACTGGTTGGAATGATATTTACTTGGTGTCTGCAAAACTTTTAATGATTTTTTTTTTTTTTTTTTTTTTTTTTTTTTTTTTTAATAGTAATTATCACTTTCAAAGTCATACATTTTTATTCTTAAATAATATTGCAATACATCTAAGTAGAATTTGCAATTTACTCTTTAATTATTAGAGAAAATTTCAAATTTATACCATGTTGTATTATTATATTTTTATTTTATTAGAAATTTTATATATATGTATATAGATTGCTAATAAAATAAAAAAAATTTCAAAGATATGTAATGTATACAACATAAAATAAACAGATACTAATACAGATATATATTTATAAACACTATAAAACAATAAAAATTTGTGAATTAAAGAGAAAATATAATTATATTTTATGATAATTTTTGATTTAATAGTTGTAATATAGTAGTTCTGAATTGTTTTATGAACATTAAGATGATGAAAATAATACAATCTGTAAAAAAATTTATAAATTATATAAATATTTTTTTTAATAAATGATAGCTACCTACTAATGGAGAAACAAGCTCTATATGAATCTTACAGATATCCATTATATTTTTTGAGAAAAAGCCTTGAACTATCCTACTTTTACTAAGAAAATAAATTCTCTGTAATACTTTGTAATGAAACACAAGAAATCATTAAAAGGATTTTTAAATTATCAGAATTTTAATAATTTTATTTTGAAAATTTTTGTTACAAAGCAAATTGTGACATTTATTCAGAAAGTTAAGTGGTTAAGTTAAAATTCATGTAAATAACTTCTATGCAGTGAAATTACTATTGTCAATAGTATAATATATGTTATTAACAATGTAAAATTGGAATTAAATTTGTTTTTGCATATTGAGATATAAAATAATTTTTGTAGAATGTTATGATAACTAGTTAGTTTTGCCTTATTTTTAATATGTCACCCTCCACAACGCTCTATGATCGTGTTAAACCGGGACCTACGGTTTAAAGTGGATTCCGAACCACTACAAACATCCGTGTTACCGCCGGGACTCGAACCCGAAACCTGTGGTACAGAACGCTAGCCACTCGGCCATTCAGGCCCCTTTTAGTAAGATATTGTGTGTAATAATCAGAGGGCTAAGATGGTAAACAAATCAAACCTGTATAAATGAGGGATTACACATATTGTCAATAAATAAAAAATAATATAAAATTGTCTTATTAAAACCTCTAAATAAGATTTTCCTTTTTTTTTAAGATTTTTCTTTTTTTTTAATTATCAAAGCTTAAGTAAATCTACTTATTTAGGATTTGAATAAAGCTACTATTTATTATTTGAAGTAATCTGGTATGCTAATAATATTTATGTAGGAAACGTGTAGTTTAGCAACTTACAGTCTAACTTTATTACAGAAAACTTAGCTTTAAAAAGGGGAAATTTAAGTATTCAATAAATGAAAATATATCTTCTTCTTTACTAGCATTACAGCCTTGTACAGGTTTGAGCCTCCAATACAACAGCTCTCCATCTGTCTCACTCCAATACCAATCTCTTCCAGTTAATAATTTTCAGTTGTCTAAGATCCTCTTCAACATTATAAATTCATCTTGGATCACCCTTGGTCTCCTTCTCTTAATATTTTTGAACAATTTACATAATATAATACTTTTAATGATGTTTCCCTCATCTCTGCGACGAACATGTCTGAGCCAGCAGATTCTTTGTGATTTGATGTGTCTCGCAATATCTATCTTAAATCAGGTGTTCAATTTCTTTGTTTGGTCTTCTAATCCATATATTATTGTCAACTCTTTGTCCAAAAATTTTTATTTCAAAGGCCCTGATGCTTCTTAGCATTTAATGTCCACGTTTCTCCAGCATACTTAACAATAGGCCTTATTAGAGTCCTATAAATCAAAAGTTTTGTTTTTTGTGATAAATCTGTTGTTATACAATTTTTTATTTGCACAAAATGCTCGATTACCAGCTTGTACTCTTTCACATTTGGATACTATTGTCATTACTAAAGATTGTTACCAGATATTTTAAATGTGATACTCCTTTAAAAGTCTTCCCTCCGATGTCAATATTTCTTGGTCTTTTGGATTCATTGGGTGATATCGTATATTTTGTCTTACTTTCATTGATAAATGGAAATATTTGCTAAATAAAAATGATGAAAAGTGGCATAAAATAAATATAATAATCATTAATATTTTAAAAATTATTAAGAGAACAAAAATATTTCTATGTTCAGCAAAACTATTTTTTACTTCTTTTCTTACTTCCAATAGGTCGTATTTTTTTCTGCTTAGTAATATTTAAATTTAATGAGTATATCTGAAGTACATAGTTTAAATGAAGCATTTTTTAGCAATATATTGGGGGGTTTTTTTTAGAAGAAATTGCTTACCATATCATAATTTATTCTTTCATTCATGGTTAGCATACCAGGACTATTCATTTAAGTCAGTTGAGATTATTTATTATTTTTCTTTATTATATTTTTTTAGATAGATAATTTATAAAGAAATCATTCAAAAGTATAAAAATTTCAATATTTTTCTGTCATTTATTAATTTATAAGATTTTTACTATGACATTACTTTGAGACATCAATTGGATTTCAAAATAAAAAGTTAGCAAAATTTGTTAACATTTTCTCCGATAGATGGCGTTAAGAGTTTATTTTATTTCATTTATTTATTTTTAATATGATAGGTTTTAATCGATCCTTTATATGTATATAATTAAAAATAGGTTTAAAAGGTATAAAAATGCTTGTCACTTGTCGTCACGGTTAAAATTATTTTATAGATCGTAGCAGAAACGAACGATTTCAAAAAATAAATATCTGATCAATTAGTTTGAAGTTGTATGAATGATGCTCTAACCATTACGCTATCCGGTCTTTTATTGCTTTTGAAATTAATACTTGAATTTGATAATACACAAATAAATTAGGATGGGATCTAAACTAGATAAGTAATATTTATAGCGAATAACACCTTCAGTGTCTTCTCAAAAGGGAATAGATTTCCTGGAGTAGAGGGAGGGAGGGGGAGGCGCTTTTGTGAGCTTCCAATCCCAGGATGATAAATTATGAGCATTCTAATTAGCTCATTACTAATTTCAGGGTATTTATCAAGAGTTCCACATCGATCGAATACGGAGATTTATAAAATAATCTATAGGGCCTGATGGTCGAGTGGCTAGTGTTCTGTACCACAGGTTTCAGGTTCGAGTCCCGGCTGTGCTACGAATGTTTGTAGTGGTTCGGAATCCACTTTAAACCGTAGGTCCCGGTCTAATAGGATCGTAGAGCATTGTGGGGTTAGTGTTACTCGCAACCATAGCCTATCTTCAAGCTACACGTGCCCCATGGGTAGTGCTAAATGAGTAACAGCGGTGCAGCCCTTGCTTATGGCATAAAAGACAACTATCTGTGTATTGTGAACTACTACTGTAAAATAATCTATATAAATAAATCTTATTTATAAAAGGAAGGAGGATTGTCCTCTCTAAAAGGCATCAATTGACCATCTTATTAATGTAATAATTTACAATACTTTCTTATTTTAGCTTCCAGCTATCTCCATAAGCGAAAGGATTGTTTCATTTAAGTCTAAAATTAGATGTATCTGATTTTTTGATTTAAAAAAAAAAAAAAATTTTACTTAGCAAGTCCAAATCAGCTCTTTGGCTTACCCCCTTTTCTTAACCCTTTTCCTACCTTTCTGAAATTTTAGGAGCGGCTAGTGAACACTAGTCCTCCATTAATTCTTTTACATCGAGCAAAGGATTTTATTTTATTCAGATCAACTTAACTTCCTACTTTCCATGATTTAATTTGTATTTTATCTAAAACCCTGAGCTATGGCTCTTACCCATTTTACTCCTTGTTAATTCAATCATCTTTATTCTTTATTCTCTTTTAAGCAACTACCTTTTGTAAATTTTAATTCCTAAAAGCAAATGGAGATACAGGGTCACTCATTCCCTAGGTGCTCCTTCAAGTACAACTACCTTTGCCTTTGGTACTTAGCATGAAAATATTTTGTGCCATGCATAAAGAAAATATGAAATAGATAAATTGTGAATAATTTTTTTTTTTATAATGAATATTGTTTAACAGAACATATAGTTTTAATGTTTCTAGCTATAAAAGAATTGCAGATATTCGTTTGAAAAGATTAAAATTCAATGCAAGCAATCCATGTTCAAAATTACACCTTAATTAATATGTCTGAAATAAAAGAAAAACGCTTCAATTCTTCTAATCAGAATCGAAGACGAAGATAATTTCAAAATTTGACATTTTACGAGATAACTCATGAGAACTGAGGAAACGTGAGTTTTAGCTGAGGAAGAAAATCCAACAATTTTTATAAATTATAAAAAATTTAGCTGGTAAGTGAAAATATATATATATAAATATATATACATATTTATGTGGTGGCCAATAATTTACTTATTACAGAATTTGTTACAAATATTTTATTATTTAAAAAATTTTAAATACAAAAGGTTAAATAAAAAAAAAGAATATTAACTGATAAATTATTTTATCCCATTAGTTTTCTTATGCACGGCACCTGATATGATAATGATATGTGGCGCCCTGATAAGAACAAATTTTTATCTCAAATAATTTCGATTGCCCTTTAAGTTCTCACTGCGATTTATGCTGATGACATAAAACGGCTGTTCTTCGTAAAAACATTCTAATTTTCTGTGTTATAACCCTTACTAATCATCTAAAAGTTCTTAATAACTGGTTTAACAAATAGAAAATTACATTGTATGTTGAAAAATAAAACTGTGGCAGTCCTCTTCTCTGTAAATCATAGAACGCAGCAAATTAAAATTAACGACAGTATTATTCCTTGGAAAAATAACCCTAAATATGTTGCCATTTATTTTGATCAACACCTCACTCAGAAAAAACACTTCGAACACACTAATAACTAAATTAAACTTCACCACCAGAAAAATATTTCCTCTCTTTAATAGAAATTCTTAACATAAGAAGAAATAACATTTTTAATTTCACAGTTTTAATTATTCTTTTAAATTTCTTTCACAAGTTATTTGTTTACTTTTTTTTAGTCAAGTAATTCTCTTGATTAAGTTCTAGAGTCAAGTAAATTTTTACTATAATTCAAGTTATTCGTAAAGGTCGTCTAGTGGAAGCAAAGACCATTTTATTGCAAAAAGTAAACGAGATTTTTCGAGACAAAAAAACGTTTGAAATTCTATAATTTTTAATTTCTTCCGCGAGCTTTTTTATGCATAATATTTATTTAAATTTCTTTCATGAGGTAATAATTATATAATTAAATAATGTAAAATTTGTATAAAAATCCGTCTTGTGGATACAAAGACAATTTTATTGCAAAGAAAAAACGAGATTTTTCTAGAAAAAAAATCATTTGAAATCCTACAGTTTTTTTAAGATTGCTGTTATGCATCAAATTAATTCTTGCAATACATTCTAAATTTTATGGTTAACCTGTATATCTAACCAGCAGATTACATTTATTGTCTTTTAATAGCATTTTTTTTTCACATTATTTATTTTCTATTTATTCTGTATTAACCGAAAATATTTTGAACTTTTTCTAAAATTTAATGAGTCGGTTTATATACGGAGTTGCTCATCTCGCAAAAAAAGTTTGTACTTTTACTAGCTGTGAGAAAGCGATCAATTACACATTTTTATTACTTTAATTTACATTTCTTAAGTTTGTGAAGAAAATTAATTTTTTATGACACGACTTAATAGTTTTATAAAATGAATTGCTTTGTTTTCGAAATCATTTGCATTGCTGCCAAAACGAAAAATGCGAAGTCGGTGAAATGTTAAAGACAAAGAAATGCTAGACTGAAGGAAAAGTACTAAATTTTTACCCCTTTTTCCGGGGCGTGAGATTTATCACACTTTTACAAATATATCTATTTTATAATGGTTAATATAATTATATTATAATGGTTCGTTATATTATTATTAGAATAGTCAATATATTATTTTATAATGGTTTTAATATTTCAAAGTAGTGAAAACCAATGTACTAAAAAAATACATAGTATTTGTGCATCCATCTATTCAAAAATTAACTGTCGGAATGATTAAAATTAACTTTGATTTTAAAATAATAATCTTTTTTTTTTTTTGAATCGGTACGATGTGAATCGGTACGATTCATCGGAGTTCCTTGGTCGCGAAGCGACCAAACCTCCTATTAGCAAGAAATAATTAAACAGTGGTAGTCGGTCACTGCCCATTGATAACGAAAAACAATTTGCACAATATATAGAAAAAGTGAAAACATAATATTATTATTGTAAATGAGTTAAATGATTTTGTTTTCCCTGTTACAAGTCGAAAAATTAGTTTTCGAATATTTAAAGCATCGTATAAGTGTATTTACGACTACAAATAAAACTGGTTATGGAATAAACTTTTATGTACATTTATAACTAAATTAGGAGTAATATTTTCACCATTAATATAATTCATGTATCATTTATAATATTCTAAATAATCTACTTGTTTTACTTTTAAAGAAATTTTTTTTTTATATTAAAAAAAATATATGCGAGCATATAAAGCAGAGATTGTCAACCTGCGGCCCGCCTTCAACATTTTCCCTGCCCGTGAGATTTATCCCACTTTTACAAAATATATTTATTTTATAATGGCCAAAGTAGTGAAAAACAATGTATTAAAAAAAAATGAATTATGTGTGCATCCATCTATTCAAAAATGAACTGTCGGAATTATGAGAAAAAATTAACTTTGATTTTAAAATAATAATCTTGCGAATATATGACAGATATTGCCTGTTTTATTGATGAGTTTACAGCTATGAGTTCGCACAATAGTTAAATTATATTCTGCAAACTCATGATGAATGGAGAAACAAATATCGCACTAGTAAAATAAATATTTTTAAATGGTTTCATTTTTTTTTTTTTATTTCGTTTATATTTCTTATATTTCATTTTTAGTGTTATATATTTGCTTACAATGTGCGTTTAGTATCATTATTATTATATTATCTATGTTTACAGATAAAAATAATAGTAAAGACAAAAATAATAGCTCATTATGTTTCAATTTTTCATTCAAAAAAAAAAATGTCTTTAGTGGGTCTAAATCTAATATGGGGATGTGTAATTTTATATGCGGCTTCGGAGTTAGGATGCACTTCCAAAGTGGCCCGCAAGATCATTTGGGTTGATCACACCTGCACTAGATATAATAGTAGAATATCATAATAATTAACGCATAAAAACATCGAAGCAAAATATTTAAATTTATTTTTTGGGTGTTTTTAACGCAACTTTTAATTGAAAAAAAGAAAGTCATATAAAGCTTTTAAAAGTCCGAGTCAAAATTTAAATAGTTTAGCATCTGGCGTTATACTTTACAGCGATTTAATTGGAAAAAAATCCAACCCACCAAAAAAAATTCCACTCCTACATCTTTTTTTTTTTTACTCTACTTACATCTACTATTTCTCGACTTTTACCATAATTTAATGAAATAGGGGTTAAAATAAATTATAATGGATTAATAATTATATCAAGAGAAGATTATTGCGGTTTTTTTAGTTTTATAATTCACAGAGAAGGAGACTGCCTCAGGTTTTTTTTCAAAATTCAATGCAATTTTCTATTTATTAAACCAGTCACTTGTTAAGAACTTTTAGATGATTAGTGAGGGACTTACTGACTAATTATCAATAATTATTATTGATAATTATATCCGTTATATTAAACTTATAGTGGATCCTATATAAATGGATTTTTAAAAAGAAATGGGAAATAAATTTAATGACTTATATTATAACTCTTATTCATCGTAAATTCATATTAAAATATTTATTCATACGAAAATATAAATTCATATTTCTGACATTCTTCTAATTCATATTTCTTGCTTTTGCATTGGCAAAGCATTTTTTTTCACTTTGGAATTTTAATTTTAAAGGTGCAGTATCTGTACTATCTAAAAAGATATCCTTGTATACTATCTTTACTCACAAAAGGGCCAACGGCCGTACCATGCTGAATATACCGGTTCTCGTTAGATCACCGAAGTTAAGCATCATTGGGCGCGGTCAGTACTTGGGTGGGTGACCACCTGGGAACACTGCGTGCCGTTGGCAAATTTGGGACCTGAATGGCGGAGTGTCTAGCGCTCGGTGCCACAGGTTTCGGGTTCGAATCCCGGCGGTGCCATGGATGTTTGTAGTGGTCCGGAATCCACTTTAAGACGTAGGTTCCGGTCTTCTATGACTGTAAGAGCGTCACGGAGCAAAAGTCAGGCTTCTACCTACGGGTGCTCCATCACAACAGAAGCTGCTTCCTTCCCCTTCAATCATGAGTCCATATGGGCTTGTGGGCTTGGCCAGCCAAGTGGGATAAGAAACAACAACAACTCACAAAAGGAAGGGGGGGGGGGGGAAGCTTCTTTCAGAAATGAACATGGGAACGAATTTCTAAAATAGAAAGGAAAAGGACATTTGAAATAATTACAAAGAGTTTGACCTTCAGGGAGGAGGAAACAGCTGAGAGGGGTCAGCCCCCCAATTTCCCCTTGCCTTTTCTCGGAATTGACACAAAAGGCAAGTGGCAGGTTAGTACGGTTTAAAAAGGTTAGGCTTCCCTTGAACGCCGCAGGCTGATTGGAATCGAAACAGCTTTATTCACACTTTTCACAATGGTTTTTACAGATTATCCGCGAACAGTTTAGTGCTATCTGTCCTCCGCGAACAGTTTAGTGCTATCTGTCCTCCGCAAACCTGTAAAAACCATTGTTGAAGTTCACAGAATGCGTTTTTCAGTCACAACAAAAACCTGGTTCAGAACCAGTGACGGATTTAGGTTCGATGGCGCCCTAGGCTCAAGTTAATTTGATCGCCCTTATATATAATAATAATACGAATAGTAATAAGGGATTCGAATTAAATTTGCGTATTGAATTTAGGCATGAATTAAATATATACATTATCTCTGTGAATGATAAAAATAAAAAAACCGCAAATTAAAATTAACAACAGTGTTATTCCTTGGAAGAAACCAATACTAAATACTTAGACATTTATTTCGAACTCCTCACCCCAAGAAAACACTTCGAACACGCTAGAAACTAAATTCAGCTTGACCGCCAGGAAAATGTTTTCCTTTCATTAATAGAAATTCTAACATGAGAAGAAATAACATTTTTAATTTCACAGTTTTAATATATATATATATATTTTTTTAATTTCTTTCACAAGTTATTAATTTACTTTTTTTTTAATCAAGTAATTGTCTTGATTCAATTTTTGAATCAAGTTAATTTTTAATATAATTCAAGTTAATGATTTATTTTGTTAATTACTTTCATGGGGTAATAATTATATAATTAAATACTGTAAAATTGTTCTAAAAGATTGTCTGGTGGAAGCAAAGACAATTTTATTGCAAAGCGAAAACGAGATTTTGCTAGAAAAGAAGGCATTCTATAGTTTTTAATTTTTTTTAAGATTGCTGTTATGCGTTAAATTAATTCTTGCATTACATTCTAAATTTTATTTGCAACCTGTATATATGCTCAGCAGATTACATTTGTTATTATTTTAAATTAACGGCAGTGTTATTCCTTGGAGAAACAACACGAAATGTTTAGGCATTCATTTCGGTCAACACATAACCCGGAAACACTTCGAACTCTCTGGAAACTAAATTCCTCATGACCGCCCAGAAAATGTTTTCCTTTCATTAATAGAAATTCTAACAAAATTCTTCTATTCTATAACACAGCTATTCTTCGTCCAGTAATAACTTGTGCCTGTCTGGTCTGGTCATATGCCGCTCTATCTAATATACATATCATTCGAAACATTTTCAAAACATTACATTCCTACACGGAAATGGTTCATGAGAAATTCTGAAGGGGAGGGGGGGACAACAACTACTGACCGTACTGATAAGAACATTTCTTTAACGCAAATCACTGGTCATTACAAAAGATCAACCGCAATGAATAATACCTCCTTTGCTTGACCACCAACATAGTAAAATGAAGGAACGTATCTAAATAATGCGACAATGATCGTCCCTTCACTGAATTCTGCAAAAGAATTTGAGATCCTATTGTTAATGAGTTTTAGTTATAGTTACAATTACAAAAGATCAACTGCCATGAATAGTACACTGTGTGAAAAAAGTAGAAGGACAGTCATTTTTTTGTACAATATGCTTTTATTTTACTGCTTTTGATCTGATTTTTATAGAGAGTTGTTTTGTTAGAGTTTTAATTTACGTTAAGTGAAAGTTAAATGAGATTTTTTTATTTACCATCATTTTAACTTAGGAATGCAATACTTAATAACTTTGGGTGTGAAAAAAGTAGAAGGACACATCCAAAAAATCTATTTAGAAGCTGTTGGAAAGTTTATAAGTAAGTGTTTTTTTTCTCTTTTAATTCCTTTTTAACAAGAATAAAATATTTAGCTAGAAATTCATAGTTTTTATTGGTTTTAGGATGCCCAGAGGAATATCCTTAAGTAAGTTTCAGAAGGGCCAAATAGTTGCCTATAAAAATGAAGGCAAAGGTGTGAGAGAGATTGCACGACAGCTACGAATCAGTCCTAATACTGTTTCGAACTTCATAAGAAACCCTGAAAGTGACAGAAGAAAAAAGAAGACAGGAAGACCAAAAAACTCACCCAACGTGATCAACGAAAAATCATTCGTGAACTCAAAAAGACTGGTGGAAGTGTCGGCAAGGCGCAATTTCAATCAAGAATTACACATGTAACCAAAAGAACTGTCTATAACTACATAAAACGCTCAAAAAAGTTCGTCTTCAAAAAACGGATGCACCATCCGAAGTGGAATGAAGGACACATGAAGAACCGACTGCAGTGGGCTAAAGACCACATGTCCTGGAGCTCAGAATGGACTTCAGTTATATTTTCCGATGAGAAAAAATTCAATTTGAATGGTCCAGATGGTTATCAGTACTATTGGCACTGTCTTGGTATTGAAGAAGAAACTTATTCTACTCGACAGATGGGAGGAGGTGGTTTAATGGTATGGTTAGCAGTTGGCTATGGAGGCAGGACAAGTTTAGTCTTTCTAAATGGTAGACAGAACCATACAGACTACATCCAGACTCTAAACTCAGATCTTCTCCCATATGGCACTGAGTTAGGAGGAGATGACTGGATTTTTCAGCAAGATGGAGCATCAATTCCCACTGCAAATGGTGTTAAAGATTGGTTTGCAGCAAACAATGTTCGACTTTTACATTGGCCTGCTAAAAGTCCTGATCTCAACATTGTAGAGAACATATGGGCAATGATTGTACGTCGTGTTTACGAGGGTGGAAAGCAGTTTGAATCTGTAGCTGAGCTGCAGAAATCATTAAACTTTGTATGGGACAATTTTTGCCAAACAAAAATTCAATCTTTATACAGTTCGATGCCAAATAGGATCTTCGAAGTAATTCGACCCAACAGGAAAAGAATTCCATATTAATTTATATAGTACACCTCTTTTTTAGAAGTGTCCTTCTACTTTTTTCACTGATCATGAGATCGTCAAAACCAATTTTTTTATTAAGTATACATTTTTTTTAATTGTATACTTTTTTGTTTTGTCTAGATACAGGTATCTGCATGTAAAAACGTTGTGAATTAATTAATTGTTTAAAAAATGCGTCATTATTCATTTATCAAAAATAATCTAATGTCCTTCTACTTTTTTCCCGCAGTGTATCTCCTTCGGCTGACCACCACCATAGCAAAATGATTGAAAGTATCTAAATAATGATGCACACATGCGACAATGATCGTCCCTTCAGTGAATTCTGCAAAAGAATTTGAGATCCTATTGTTAATGAGTTTTAGTTACAGTTGTCTAGGACACCTGTGTCAACAGCCATTTCCTATGGGTAATAAATCATATAGTTTTCCCATGCGTAAAACTTTCAAGTACAGAAGGTGAACTTGAAAATAAATTAAAATAATAATAAAAGAAATAATCGGCTGGATCGACATAGAGGTTACCCATAAAATTTAGAATTCAATGCAAGAACAAAACGCATATAGTAACTATAGAATTCCAAGCGATTTTCTTTTCTTGGAAAAATCTCGTTTTCACTTTGAAATAAAATTGCCTTTGCTTTCAGCAGACGATCTTTTTAGAACAATTTTATATTATTTAATTATTAGCTCATGAAATAAATTTAAATAAATATTTTGTATAAATAAATTAATAGTTTAAAAAACTAAAAAATACGCTTTTAGAGTTA
>BPLQ01000097.1:0-31965 GCA_021605075.1 Caerostris darwini | reverse complement strand
AATAAGTAAAGACATCAACAAATAGGTTGATTTGTTAAAATTTATTTCATTTGTTATTCCATTAATAAAGATGTACTTTAAGACGTTGGATTTCATTTTAAATTAATTTCTAATACAGCTTTATAATACAAAGCCGTTAGCAAATAAAAATAAGTAAAGACATCAGCAAATAGGTTGATTTGTTAAAATTTATTTCATTTTTTATTCCATTAATAAAGATGTACTTTAAGACGATGTATTTCATTTTAAATTAAGTCGGAATTCAGCTTTATGAGACAGATAGTAATTGGTAGTATAAAAAATAGTGACGTTATAAATATTTATTATGATATTTTCTTAGCAAACTTGCATAAGAAATGGTTGAAAAGACAAAATTTGTGTTTTGTTTCATTTAAACTAATAGTCACACAAAAATTATATTTCCATGATAATTTTGGTCACTACATGTAGGAATTCTTCCGTTACCAAATTAAAAATTTTTGAGCATATTTTCGAGTCTTTACAAACTTAACCAAATCTTTCGAGAAGTGCTTTGAATCATCATTCAAGACCGTCTGAATTATCTGTCAAAAATTATTTATTTTCCAAATAAAAGTTAAATAATTCTCCTTAAAAGCTGATCAGCTTCATAACTTTGAATTTTATACGATCAGTGAAAGTAACGAATGAGAAAAAATACATTTTCATTTCTCTGGCATTAATTATCCATGTAAAATTAAAATGATTCATAAATAATTTTCTATTTTACTATCACATGGACATTTAAATATTAAATTGCTGAATTTTAATATTAATTGCTATCCAAAAATTGTTTAATAAATGGAAGCATCAAATAGTATTTGTGGAGAGTCTACGATTTTTGATGCCCCTGTTATTTTTCGATTTTTGGCCGTTTTTATGGAATTGATATGGCACAGATAAAAAGCAACAGAGCACGGGACAGCTATGGATACGTGGATAAAATGCTCAAGATTTCAGCCATTTGGATAGCATTAAACCTTCTCACAGACTTTTTCCTTTTCATCAAAAAGAAAACATTCTACTGTCCAGATTTCAAACAAAGACATACCCTTCTAATTCTAAGCTCCATAGACTCCACACTTTTCATCATCTGGCTTTATGTTTTGCAACAGGTCTTTCAAGGTGGACAGCGATACCTATTTTACTCGAAAAAGTCGGTCAACTTTCTTTGTTTCAAAGCCTGTATATGCTGGCAGAGCCCTTTTTCTCAAACATTGTAATTAGAGTAATGAGGAAAGTCACCTTCGGCGATGAGTAATTTGGCGCGAAAGTGAGGAGCATCAAACATATTTGTGATATGAATAATTTTTCATTTAGTGTCTAAAACTTAACTTAGTTAAATTACATATTAGTTAATTACATAGTATATAATATCAACCTACTACTGTGTCCAAAAAGTTAGACCAGTTTTCAATTTAAATTTCCCGGGCATATGATATTTCAATTTTTTTTCTTTTTTAGGTTGTTGGAACTGTCCTTGACATCTGTGTGACTTTTGACGTCAAAATATTCATTAGTGTTTGAGTTACGTTTGACTTTGTGAGACTCTAAAACTGATTCCGGCAATTTTTGAAATGCCTGAGTTAATTCAGCAAAAAACTTGCATTAAATTTTGTTGGCGGAAACGTATAGAATGTTGCAGAAGGCATTCGGTGAGCATTCCTATAGGAAAGAAATGCTTAGAAGTGGTAAAAACAGTTCAAAGAAGGCAGAGAATGCGTTGAAGACGAACAGCCCTTTGGTCGACCACCAACCTCAACCGACGAAGCTCACGTCCAAAAAATTAAAGATTTGGTCCTTGCGAACCGTCGATTTACAATTAGAGATCTTGCTGATGATGTTGAAATTTCAAAATTCGATTTTAAAAGATGCTTTGGGCCTCAAACGCAACAAATCTTGATTTGTACCGAAAATAATGAATGGGCCTGCTCACACTGCATTGATTATTCGTGACTTTTTCGCCAAAAATGAAACTAATATCGTTCCATAACCACTGTATTCACACCGTGCGACTTCTGGCTATTCCCTAAACTCAAAAGACCACCCCGGGGACACCGTTATAAATCGATTGAAGAGACAGTTCAAAAATTGCCGGAACGTAATTCCGGAATTGCCGTTTGACGTAAACTGTCACACAGATGTCAAGGACAGTGCCAACAACCTAAAAAAGAAAAAATTAATAAATACCATAAGCCCGAGAAATTTAAATTGAAAACTGGTCTTACTTTTTGAACACAGTAGTATATAAGATCAACAAATATAATTAATGTTGAGCAAATATCTTTTGTTATGTTTTGTTTATAGAAAAAAACATTCAAGGAAATATAATGAACAAAAAATAACAACTTTATTTGAACAACTGAATACCATGCAATTTAACAATTCTCAAACTGCGAGTCTCCAAGGGATATACAACATGCTTCCAACAGAAAAATCAAAACATGAAATTTAAATATATATATATATATATATATATTCTTTTTATATATATATATATATATATAAGTGAGCTTTAATTATCACTAATAATTATTTTCTTCACAGCTATAAACGGATATATCAACCAGAAAAGCACCAAATTTTTGCTGCACTTCGATATTCTTTGTAAAGAATTATATACTATTTTTAAAGGAAATTCTCAATTTAAAAATATTTGAGATCCTTTCACAGCAATATATTTAAATGAAGATGCAAGTGTTTCGACTTCATAGAAATGATTTCAAAAGAAGTTTATAAAGAGCATTGCCGATATCACGCAGTTTTGAAAAACTTATTTTTGATTTCTTATAAACCAGTCTTTTTTAATTCAGTGAATTCGACCTTTAAATATTAATTTTTTTTTTACAGTAATAATAAAATATTAATCAATCCATTTATCATTATTTTTTTTATTTATATTTTCTTCTTATTTTTTTTTTCAATGTTGTAAGTACTACACTTACATTTATTCAATTTATATTTTATTATGAATATTTACATGTATGCTTTCAAAGATGGTGTATTACATCTGCATGGTAAAGTTTAATGCCATTACTCATCTTGCAAAAATCTACAACAGCTGTACTAAATATCACTACTTCCATCCTATCTGGAAAAAAGCAAATATCATCATGTTCCCTAAACCTGGCCAAGATAAGAAATTTCCTCAAAATTATCGGCCCATCAGTCTCCTTAGCTGTGTAGGAAAACTTTACGAAAAACTCTTAGTGAAACATATTACTTCTTTTTGCGATAAAAATTCCATAATTCCAGCAGAACAATTTGGATTCCGTCAACATCACTCAACTTGTCATCAACTTCTACGTGCCACCAATATCATCACTGAAGGATATAACTATACATTTTTTACAGGAGGTGTAATTCTAGATGTCAAAAAAACTTTCGATCGACTGTGGCACAATGGATTGATCTACAAAATGATCAAACTTCAAATTCCAACTTGGATCACACTTATTATTACAAATTATCTTAAAAATAGAACCTTTCAAGTTCGACTTCATAATGAATTCTCCAAAATCGGTCGTATTTGTGCTGGTACACCTCAAGGAAGCGTGCTAAGTCCTATTCTCTACAATATCTTTACCTACGACTTTCCTCAATGCACTAACATTTCCACTTGCCTATTTGCTGACGATTCTGCTGCTCTTGCCCAAGGTGCTTCTATTCTTTATGCAATCAATACACTTCAAAATTTTCTGAATATCTTAGAGGATTGGCTAACTAAATGGCGCATCGCAATTAATGTCTCTAAATCTCAAGCTATCATTTTCCGAAAAGGACACGCCAGACAACCATATATTAATCTCTCCCTTTTTGATCAACAAATTGAATGGGCAACTAATATTAAATATCTCGGCTTAATTTTAGACAATAAACTTACGTTTCGAGCTCATATTCAAAAAATCAAAGAAAAATGTTGGAAAAAATTTTATCTCACTCTACCACTCATTAATAAATTTTCTAAATTAACTTTGTCAAACAAACTTCTTCTCTACAAACAAGTTCTTAGGCCTATCCTTACCTATGCTGCCCCAATCTGGGGTCTAGCTGCACAATCTAACAAGAAATCTGTACAAATTATTCAAAACAAACTTCTTCGTATTATCACTGGTGCACATTGGTTTGTCCGCAACTCTACAATTCACCAAGATTTAAAAATTGATTCTATTGACAACTATATTACTAAACTTTCTAGAAATTTCTTCAATACCATTTCTACTCACGAAAACCCTCTCATCAAGGCACAAACTATATTTACGCAATTGAATGGAAAATAGAAGTATCCTTTCTCTACTTCTAAATGGAATCGAAGCCTCAAACCACCATAATTCCTGCTCACTTATCGCTTTTTAGATATTTTACTTCAACGCATATTTACTGATCATAAATTTCTTGTGACGTTTCCATCACCGATGATTTACATTTTTCTAACTTTCTTCTTTTTTTTTTCTCTCAGATCATACGATTACTATTATCTATTTTTCATGACTTTTCTTTCCTACTGCCTTCACATACCATTGAGTAGATGAACTCTCCGCGTTCAGGCACTCGACATCTTTATTCAACAACGATGCATGGTAAAGTACAGCTTTTATAAATTGTTCTCTTATTATAGATTAATACGGAGGTCCTTGGCAGCGTAGGGGCCCCTAGCTCCTTCATTAGAGAGTTTTTGCATAACGTTTTTTTATCGTCCGGTATTTTTTTCTCCCTAGCGCGCATGCTCATCGGAAATTACGCATGCGTATCTGTAATAATGTTTCCTATGAGCATGCGCACTAGGGAGAAAAAAATTTCCGGACGATAAAAAACCGTTATGCAAAAACTCTCTATTGTAAAATGTTGAAACATAGTGGTGGTCTCATGCCCTTTGAGTTAATAAGAAAAATAGATAATTAAATGCCCCTTTAAAAAAAAAAGAATTATATTATTTAATAAAATTATAAAATGAAAAATAACAAACACTTCAAAAGTGTAGATGTTGATGAAATCAGGTGCATGTAATAAAAAAAAAAAATAATAATAAAAAAAAAAAATTTAATTTTTTTTTTTTAAATGAGCAAAGATCAAATTAGGAGTAAAAATTATAAATTGTTGCGTTCATATTCCATTGCATATCGATGATGAATGTTACTGGAAATTTTTAAACTTGAGAAGGAGTCACAGATAAAAAAAAAGTTTAAGAAGGGCTGCTATATATCTTAAAGGTAAAAAAATTAGATGATTCCCAAAAAATTCACAGCAACGCATTTGTAAAAATTGGAAGCTACAAAGAGATAACAGGAAAAAAAGTTAAGAATCGTACCGTGAATAATTACGATCGATAAGAAATATAGCCTTCTTTGTGATTCTCGTTTGGACCCCTTGTGGTGAGGGGGAGAGCATAGGACCAATGGAAGGAATCAACTTCATTTAAGAATTTTTTTTTTTAATTTTCCCTCCTGTGACTATTTTATTGTTCTAATGAGACATAAGCAAATCAGATGAAATAAAAACCGCCAATACTTGCTTTAATTAAGTTTGATGGATTTTTTTCACTGTTTGTTAAAAAATAAAATTGCGGTGAAAAAGTAAAACAACAACGCAAAAAAATATACAAAAATTCATTTATCTTTTATTCTTTTATACGTCTTTTTAAAAAAAAATGGAGCCGAGTCGAGAGAAAATTTAATGTTTTCTATAAAGCGTCGGTTAAAAATATCCTATAGTTGATTCATATTTTGACATTTTAAGAAAGTTTTTCTATTTATTCTATTTAATATTCTCTCTCTCTCTATTTTTTTTAATTCATCATAAAACTTTTTAAAAGTAATTTTAATTTAGTAACCATGAAGTAAAGTATTATACTTTACTTTAAAAAACTTATAAAATTCATAATCTTGTTATACATGGTTATGCATATTATTTTCATTAAATATTTATATTTATTTTTTTCATATGATCTTATGAAATACTATTTTTTTTTAATTAAGTCATTAAGTTTAAGATCAATTTTAATCACATTGAATCATCTTATTGTTATAGCTCACGTTTAAAATTGAGATCCAATCAATAAAATTAATTTTGGTTGTTTTTCAAAATTTATGTGCACTGATTATATACTTTTCAAATTTAACTCTTCAATTAGTTATAATTTAATACAACTACTTTTCAACTAAATCTAAGTTAACTGTCCTGGCTTGTAGATATGCAAGAAGTTACGCGTTTTACTTTTGTTGGCAACAATACTAGTGCCACACAGGGCTAAATGCATTTCTCTTATTTCGTGTGAGATGAGTCAAAACACTTCCAAAACTAAATTCACGTACGTAAATAGCCAACGAGGTAAATTTCATTTATTTGGAATCTTATTTATTCATTGGATCTAGATTCCCCGTTTTAAATTTAAAAAAAAAAATACAAGATGTTAAGATCATAGCAAATTTCGTACTGAATTTCGATGTATATAGCGTTTTAAATAATACATTCGTTATATTCATATAACGAACAAGCCATTTCACTATACTTTTTAAGAGATCTATTTTAATATAGTTCTAAAAAAAATATCCGAAATTTTAAATAGCTACCCCAAATTAAACTTGGTATATCTCTCTCCAAAATGAATTGGTGAAGTTGCTTTTTAGTAATTATATGAAGAATATCTTTAAATTCATTTGATTATTGTAAAGTTAATGTGCATCATTTGGTAGTATATTCATCACAATACACAATAATAAGAAAATTTGGATAAAAATAATCTGCTTGATGCAATTTTTTTTCAAAAGTCTATTTATAAAACAGAATATTTTAATTAAGATATAAATTTAAAGATAATGAACTATGCATAATATGCGCTACTATGCGAAAAGATTGTTAGTGCAGAATAATAATTTGTTATCTTTCAACGATTAATGTAAATCTAATAACGATTTTCTTAAGTTTTTGAATATTAGAAATCTATAAGAAATGCAAGGTCAACCTTTACTAGTTCAAGCCTACCATTCTTATTTTGTTCTTCATTCAAGGTTTATGGATATTTTGAGTCTACTTATTCCAGCTAACGATAGCTTCTTTCCTTAGCATAGAGTTCCAGAGATCTTCTATATCATTTAAAAATTACTCCTTTCTATTCAGCTCAATTTGCTTGATGTCAGGTCTACAGATTGAAGTTCACTTGTAATTATACGAAAAATTGAAGTTTTGCATGTTTCCATTCGATATCAATCATTGTATCTGAAGGATTTGCTGTATTTTTAAGAATTGGCTTTTATTCTAAGCTGATGAATCATCTGCAATTCCAGATTATATTTGGGCAATTTATATTATTTAAGGCAAAATATAGCATTTTAAACTTTGAATTCTGTAATCTAATAATAATTCTGTCTAGTAAAACCCTTCAAATTAAAAATGTTTTATTTTCAGTAATGAGGTAGTGCAGATTATAATCATCTAAAAATTAGCATCTATTTTTATGTAATGGATTTCTTGGCATTTACAACCTGCCACTTTTAAGAAAATTTTTCCTCTACTTTCTGTTTAAATGATATTTTCTGGTTTTCAGCTTGCTTTGTAATATTTCTGGTATGACTTTCCAATATCACCTACAGGCCTTGAGGCAACTGCCTTATATAATTCTTCAAATGAAGGGGAAATCTATAATGTTAATTCTATTCCATTTTGAACAAACCAAAGGGATCAACCCTTTATTAAATTTTTCTGTAATCTTTGTAATTGCATATTTGTGTAGAAAAAAAAAATTAGTGATTGTAGCCTATCTAATTCCTTTTTCATGTAGAAGAACAGCTGAATTTTTAAAAGATTTGTCATTTTCCTTTTTTTTCTGTCAAAAATATCTAAATATTTGGATGCTTATAGTGCTTTTTAAAACAAAATTGTGTAATTAGACAGCATTTCCATTGTAAGCACTGATTTCAGCATTTACTTTTTTTTTTAGCATATATATAATATATATAATTGGATTTTTTTCGTCATTTAAATTGAAATAAAAATTTTTTTATTATTTCTTTTTGGTTCTAGATTCATCCTAAAAAAAGACTCCCTTTCTTGATTCGTCTTTTGTTTCTCAAATATAAAAATAATGAAATCAGTTATTTAATTATTATTTATATAATTTGATATAAATTAGGTTTTTTTTATACTGGAAAGCAAAGCAATAGAACAAAAAAAAAAATTTTTTTTATGAATCGGGACTTTTAAAGGAGTATGAAATTTCGATTATTGACTTCTTTGCTGACTCCTCACCTCTGAATATAATACTTTTCATTTCAAAATTAATGTTTTATATTTTTAACAATTACATGCATCTGTTTCAATTGTAGGTAAATATATAATCCTTAATATCTAGAGCAATTATAAAATAAGCTATGATTATCATCGTAAAATTATTTTGATTTGCAGATGTAACTTGTTTCAATCTGTCCTGTGTTGCAATTCTAATTATATTAAACAAAAACATTTTAAAATAGTAAAAACATAGAATATATTTATTCTAAATATTTAAATAAAATTTATTTTGATAGAATATTTTAAGAGTAAAAAAAATATATGCTAATGAAACATTTCTTGCTGTTTCTTATTTTAAAATTTTATTCAAATGATAAGTGAATATTTTTTCAAGATAATTTAAATCCACAATTATTAAATAAAGCACAGAATATCTTAAGGAAATGCTCAATGTTATCTAAAAATTATAGTAAAAGAAACAAATATGAAATAATTAAAATTAAACCTAAGATCCATTAATAATAACTCTTTTTTTGAAAAAGTTATTTTTTTATTGAAAATGATATTTTCTAAAAAAAAAATATCTAAGGGACCAGAAAATGTTAAGTTTTGGAAATTTTAAAATTTGATTACTTTCAGTATGTATTTCAAACTTTTATCATTTAAAGATTTTTAAAAAATATTTTTAATGGTGATGTATCTTTGGTTTAGATAAAATTTTCATGTGTTTTAAAATTTTGTCAAATTTTTTTTCTAATTGATTCAAATTCAGAAATAAAAAATGAGATCAGTTGAATATTTAAAGAATAATAATTGGTATTTTTTTTAAAATTGTGCAATGTTAAAATTTAGCCATTTTTAATATTTGTTTATTTATAATGCTTATTTACTGTATAAACTATGTACTTTATTTAGGATTGAATTTTTTTCTAGCTTTAATAGACTAGTGGACCCAGCAGTGCTTTACTATTGTTAACATAAATATATATACATGAATTAAAATTATACAATTGAAATTTTATATCAATTCATCTATTCAGTTTAAAAATAGATTGCACTGAATTCAATTTATATAATTGAATTGTGTGCAATTTGTTTTTTCCCTGTTTCATTGTTTTTGATTTTTTTTTTTCCTTCTTCAATTTGTTAAATTATTTTCTTGCACCTGGGAATCCAATTTATTAGTATTCCATTCATAAACTTCTTGTTTTCAATGTCTAGGGATAAAATTCTTTTTTTGAACAGAATGCGAAAAAATTCAATGCTCAATTAATACTGTAAAAACAATAGCATCACCTATTGGATCCTGGTATTAATCATAACAAACTGCGAAATTTTCAACAAAATGGATTAAATAGTTGAGTCTAGGCACACACATGCTAAAATGCCTTTTTTTAAACAGATGAGTACATTATCAAGGAACTAAATTTCATCTCATTTATAGAGGTTTATAAAATAATTTTTTATGTATGGAAAATTTCCTCAAAGGAATTTTAGTTGAAAATGTTTATTTAACTGTTATTAAAATACTTAGGCATAATTTGTAAAGTGGTGTGAATTTCTTGATTATTTTTTATAGTGAATAACTCGATTTTTTAAATAATTTATCATGTTTATTTTGTATTAAAAATTATATGTGGTATACTTAGATTATTTATGATAAATATTACATTTTATTAAAAAGTAAAATATTTTGCCAAAATCATTATCTAGTAAAAATTGTGCATAATAATAGTGATCATTATTGCTTGAATGATGTCATTTTTAATTTGGTATGGATTAGATTAGAGCGTCCTCAAAATCATGCCTGGCATTAAATATCCCGGCATGCAATGGGATCGCTCTTCACTTCATTCACGACTTTTAAAATTGCAATTTTAAGTAACTAATAAATAAAATTTTTTTGTATTATGCAATATAACAGAATTAAAAGAAGTTGGGTACCATAAAGATTTATTAAAATGAGAATTTATATATTTACTGAATTAAAATATTTTAATTTTTTTCCCCTTTAATTATCGTAGAATATTTGTTTGCGTTGGAAATTGCTATTTAAAATATTTTGTTTTAATTTGTTCTAAACGCAGTTGAAAAAAGGAAAAAAAAAAAAAAAAAAAAAAAACCTAATTTTTATTATTCACCTGTGTTATCACAAGTTAAGCCATTAAGCAGCATATAGTGGCTAGCAGGAAATTGAACGACAACTTGTCTTTACGTGGCTTGCTTTATAGACAAGCAATTCTTAAGCCTAAAAAGTTAAAACGAGTGATATAACTCTTCGAATTAGCACTACACGTATCATAGCATAATTTAAAAGTTGTATTATTGAAATTAGTTATATTTTCCACAAGATTATTAGTTTCATAACATTTAATATAGGATATTTAAAAATTTTAATACAGGTTATTTTAGTTCCTTGGGTAATGCACACTTATGCAAGGTAAGTGGTATAAAAAGTAATATAATTATGAAGTTATTTGTAATTTGTATTAGAATAATATCGGTTGTATGGATACATTATACGGTAACGTAACGAATAATTTAAATACTTAACCTGTATGACTCTTATCAATATGATTATAAAATATTGTGCCGTGGATCTCAAAATTAACTAAGTAATATGCTTATATACGGCTCCCAAAAATGTCCGTATACTTTAAAAAAAATATAGAAATAGCTCTTTGGCTTGGAATTGTATTGTAATATTGTATCTTTTTTTTCTCATATCTTCATGCGATTCTGAATAAACCGGACAATTTAAATATACTCATTCACTTTTTATCTAAGAGAATAACACGTCACAAAATGTATCGCATACCAAAATATATCGTATAAATTCATAAATGAAATTATGTTGTATAGTTTTAATTATTTGCATTTTTGTAATATTTAAAATGTCGATTAACTTTAATATTTCCTTGTAAACTTTGTCGCAATCTATTATTTAAAAATTTCTCGTAGTTTCAAAATTGATTATTTTTCTTCTTATTCGCTGAAAATCGGTTTGGAATATCACTAAATTAATAAATTTAAGTCATTTTACTGTGTAATATGCGATAAAATGCTTTAAAGAAGAAAATTTAATAAAAAAGCAAGAAAAGGTCGTATGGCAAAGTTAACTTAATCAGAAATTTATAGTTAGAAAGCTTATGAAAAATCCATGTTTCAGTGTAGTTTTAATTTTTTTCCTTTAATTTCACTTAAAAACGGTTTCAGTATTCATATCAGCTGGATTACAATGAAAACAATGTATGATAATTTTAAAACTTTCTCTACATGTGTGCATATTAATACATTTTAATTAAATTTAAATTTCTATCTAGATTAAATTATTTAATTGCATTTTCATTTTTTCTTTGAAATTGAATATTTCTATTAAAAAAAAATATTAATTTAAAACAAAGATTCAAATTGATCAATCAAACATTTTTTAATTTTATCTAATGCTTTGTTGAAGATTTCGTAACAAAAATAGCTTCAATTTATATTTCTTTACTATTTTATGATTATTAAGTGTGCCAATTAGCAATATATTTTTTAAACTATATTTAACTTTCATTGGATAATCTTGCATTTTTACTTAGTGGTTGTATGATCTTTGTAAATAATTGTAAAAATTTATTAATTGTGAGAAGGATTAATGTATTTTTTCATCAATATATATTTTTATTTATTAACAGGTCATTCTGATTTAGTTGGTGGTTATTCACACCAAGTAAGTAAAATTGTTTTATAACAGTTTTTAAAGTTTATTATTAAATTAACTAGTATGTTTCATGAAAAAAAAAAAATTATTTAACAATACTTATTCAAGGAGAGAATCTATAATTTTTATATTAATACTAAGAAATGCTTCTGGAAATATTTTCTTTATACTAAAGCAAATAGCATATCACAACATTTTGCTTATTTTAATAAAGCAAAGCATTTTGCATTTGCAAGCTAAGCTGTCATCATTTTGATTATTAAAATGAAAGTTTACTATTAGTTCACTAAAAGAAGGCATGCACAGAATTGTAAAGATATATAGTCACAATATATTCATTTTTTCCCCTTTGAAATTGAATCTATTTCTATTTAAAAAATATGAATTTAAAATAAAGATTCAAATTAAAATGAATATTAAACATTTTTAATTTTATCTAATGCCTTGAAGAAGATTTCAATACAAAATAATTTCTTTAATTATTTATTTGTTACTATTTAATGATTATTAATTTTGGCAAGTAACAATATAATTTTAAAACTTTGATTTTTATTGGATATTCTTGCATTTTTAGTCATTATAATGTGTGCTTGATTGTAATCTGTTTCAAACAAAGCTTAAAAATTCACTTGGTAAACATTTCATTACTTGTATACAGAAAAATATTTTGTTTATATATCTGTTGTACATTATTTTTTTTTATGTGGAGGGAAATAGTATTTCTAATTAAATATGTATAGCTAAATAATACATAGAATTCTTAAATATAACAAGAATCCCGAGAAAAATTCCGAAAGTAACCAAAATTGAGTACATGAGAATCTTTTCATGTCACAAAATCATTTCAGGGATTCATAAAAATTAATATAACTGGAAAAAAAATTTTTGATAAAATTGTTAATATTCGAACTCGTATCATCACATTCCTCAAAACTGAGTTTAATGACATTCTCATGACGAGATCACCTGAATATGTCTGTCTGAATATGAATTTGTTTCTAAAATTGTACTATTTTACGTAATTTTTAATATATCTTCATATTAAATTAAAATTTGTCATAATTGTTTTCAGGAAATTAATTCCCATTTATTCACTTTTTCTAGTATGGCACATATGCTACAAGTTTACCTACAGTGGCAAATAATTCTAATCATGATATGAATAAATCAGTAGCTGCATCGCAGCAAGGAATGTATCCTAATGCCGGAATGCCTACTTCAGGTCAACATCATCAAACTATGGGTGGACCTGTTCCATCTCCTACAACAATTATGCAGACTGGGCAACAAATGTCTAGAAATCCTCCAATTAATATACCTCCAGTAAGTAAAATTTTGAAAATGTTTTTGTGATTGACAAGCATCACAAGTAATAGTTAAATATTTAGGAGATCTCGCATAATCAGGCAATCAATTTTTCAGGAGCAATTTCTCCCCTCTCCTTGCATCTCTCAGATACTTTTTTTATGAGAATGTTAGTCATAACCGTTTCTTCAGAAGTGGTATAGGAATGGAAAAACAATTGCTCTCTTGTTCATTGATCTTCTCTGCTTATATTGCAGAAAGGCAAAGCAAAGGAAGGATTCAGCTCCGAGATAAAAGAAAAATGCAAATATACTAGATAATGTCTTAAAATAATATCAGAGAAACTGCTCTGAAATCTCCTCCCACACTATCTTGAGACATTAACTGCTGATCTGCAAAAAATTATTTGCTTACACTTAAATAAAGTGCCTTTATCGTAATAATACAAAAAAAATCCACTTCCTGCTACATATCACAAATTCACTGAAACAGCAGTTTATTGCTTTAGTGATTGGATTATTTAGCAACAATAAGAATCTGGGACATTTTAACCTTTGGCATATTCAGAATGGATAGATATAAATCCTGCTTTCCTGGGAACCTTGCTAATTTTTGTTTCTTCTTCATACGACAACACAAGTCTATGCTGAAAATCAAACCCACGTGCTTGAATTCAATTGCTATTTCCACCATGACAAAAATTGTTTCTGATGAAAAATTTTAAAAATAATTAATAGCAGGATATATATGCTCTATTAATTAATTATGTAAAAAATACACAAGTTTCCTTATCATTTAAAAGATTAAGAATTACAATACTTTATAGAAAAAAAAGATGAGAAAGGTTTATAAACGGTGATTTTTAGAATTGGGATTTGATCAAAGCTAATCTATTACTACAATTAAATCAATAATGCATGGATTTCAATAAAAATATTTTTTTAAAGGTATTATTAAAAGTATACTTTGATATTGATAGCTAGATGCAATTTCATAAAAGGAGGAAAATAAAAAATTGAGCATCACTTATTAGAATAGTGCGAAATTGAATACCTATTATAATTAGTTTTCTAATGTACTATTTTTAACCGTGCAATTTGATAAATTACAGATATAGAATATTTATCAGAATTTTATACTTGATAATATTTAATAATTGTTAAATATTCAATTTTTAATTTTTTTTCTTCCAAATTTAGGATTGGATCACTTAAGTAATTGTTATTTTATTATTATAATAATTATGTTTTGTTACTTATACAGAAGGTCAATAATTTTGAAATTTTATTCATGTTTATAAATCTTTTTAGTAATGTGTTTTTTTAACTTTTTAGTCGTATTTCCAAAGGAATAATGTTCCACGATCTATGCCTAGTATGGCTAGAAACCCTTTGGCTCCGGTTGTTAATCAACCTGGTCAGCAGCCATCTTCACAATTTAGCCACATGTCGATGGTGCAACCAGCCTTCCATCCACCTTTGCCACTGGTGGTTAATCAATTTCCTCAATCAATGGTATGCATTTTTGTTTAAAATGTTCTCTAGAATGGCGAATTACAATTTATCTTCTATTTTTGTATAGTTACTTATTTTTTAGTGTAATACTAAGTTATTTTCCTGTATGCCTAACCACTTAAATTTATATGTTTATTGCAAGTTTTGAACTAGAATGTTGCTCAAAACCTACATATTAAATATTATATCATTAGCTTTAAATTCCTCATGTAAAATAATGATTTATGTACCGTTTCTCTTTACAGTATCCACAAAGACATTATACTCCTCAACAATATCCTGCTATGATATCGCCTGGACAGCATTTATATGTTAATAGCTATAATTTTAATACTCCACCGCCTCAGAATTCAAATGGTAAGGATAATTTATTCTTATTGTTGCCTGCTTAAATGTATGCATATTTAAGGAGAGTAAAAGCAGCAATTTAAAGTCATTAAATTGTTTTTTTTTATAATTCAAGGTTTATTTTTACTGTTGTTTGTTCAAAAGATAGTTAAAAATCAAACACACGATTCAAAGTTGGAGAGTAAATAGTTGAAGATTTTTGTCAGAGTAAGGAATAGGTTTTAGAACTCTTTTCCACTGTTGACTTTTTTTATAAAAAAAATGATTTTTCAAAATTTTAGAAATTAATGTAAAAAAAAAAAAAAAGATTTGTTGCTGTTCCAAATAGTTTTAAAGTCATCACTTAATTGTTATTGTTTGAGTGATCAAAAAATCTTTTAATTATTGAAATATTGGTCTGTTTCTATTGATAAGAACTGGAGAAACATCAATTAACTAAATGGCTTTAACATCTAGCATTTGTTAGTAAGAAAGATTGTTGACTTCCTTTACTTGAATATGCTTTCTGAAATGTGATTGTAATTTTTTAAATAATTCTTTCATTCATGTGATTATCATTTTCTAGTAATTTAATTACATTTGTTTATTGTTAGTGATAACTGAAATGCAATTATTAACTTAAAGTAGGTTTTCTAAAATATACAGCTTTAATGAAATTTGCTTAAATGATGAGTAACAAAAATTTTCATGCGAATATGATGCATATAAAGATTTTAAAGAATGAATATTTTTTTGTGGTTTTTAAATTTTCATTTTTTAATTGTTATAAAATTCCAAATTAAGATTTAGTTTCTTTAAAAAAAAAAACATAACTTGACCATACTGCTGATTGTTTTTTTAAAAACTAGTTCTAAAATTCATTTAATCATTATTTTTTTTTAAGGTTACTATCCTACACATGGAATGTCTAGTTATCAATCAATACAGCCACAAATGGCACCACAAACTATACCTCCACCTCAACAACAACAACAACCACCACAACATAGAAAAGGAGGAAAAGCAATTCCTATAATTGATCCAAACACTGGTAAAAACATCTTGACAACTGAAAAAAATACAGACGAAAGTAACGTACGTCCAAATGTAGAAAAAGAAAATGTAAGTTTTCATTGAATATTTTTAAATATATTTTTCTCATTTGGAAACGATTACATGTTAATAGATTTTATATTATAGATGTTAATGAAAGAATTATATGTTATGCATAATTTTAATAAATAAAATTTTGTAGATTTTTCTTTTAATAATTTTCAAAATTTTCTAGTATAAAATGTTGTTTATTTTTAAAATGATCTAAAATTTTCAAAATCATTTTATTGTAATTAAAAAATTATTGGGTTTTGTAAAAGTATTTTAATTTTGAATTCTTTTGAAACGTGTATCACTCAGGAACTTTGTTGTTTTTTATTGTTAAATTTACATTGATATCTAAGAAAACTGTTCATTATATACAATCACTTTGCTTTACTTCATGTCAAAATAATTTAATAATCTCATTTAAATTTTAAGTACTTCCTTGTCCTTTGACAAATTGTTAGTGTAGGACATCAAATGGCTTGTAATCATAACTCCAGTCATCTGATACAAGAGCTCTGTTTTTACCTTGCCTTTAATTAACATTGAAGTTTTGATATTCTTTGCACTCATATTGAGAGACAGTTTAATAATAGGAGACACTTGCTTTTAATCTCTATATTTCTCAAAGTTTATGTATATCCGTCTATGCTCAACCTCAATTTATCTCCAAATTTCACCCAAGATTGGCAGGATACTTATATGACAACAAAAAAAATTTCAAAATTGGATTAATGTATGTTAAAAAAAAAAAAAAAAAAGTATCCAAATTAGATTTTATGCTAATTTGTTTTTTACACTGTTGTACTGTCTGGAGTTTTCGACTTCTACTGACAGAAATTCAGCACTTTCCTGTCTCGCGATAAATGAAGAGCAATATATAGATCTGTAGATAATGTGGAGATATTGGAATGTATCTAATAGGTCGAGAATGAGTTGAAGAAAATGAATCGGATATGAATCTAAATAAACAAGTTTTAATAAGTTTTATTTTCTATGAGCTCTGCAGTGCTGGACTATATATGCTAGCAATTCTATAATTGACAAATGTAGAAATTTAAAATTTCTACAACTTTTATATTTGTAAACGCTGTATTTAAAAAATTATTAATTTTTGAATTATTAAATTTATATAACCAGATATACATAAAAATTTATTTACTTTTTTCATTTGTAATATTTTAATTTCAGGAAAAAAATGACAAAAGTATAGGTGTACAATTTGCTTCGCAAGTAGCTGCTGTTTTAAATGATAATAGTAATGAGCAGCCATCAAAACCACAAGCTGAGTCTATAAGAATTACAGAATCATTAAATATATCATCTGAAAAAGAAACTATGATGAATGAAGAACCACCCGTTAGTGAGCTTGTTGATGAATTAGCTAATATTGAAGACTTAAGTGAAATTGAACTGATAGAAAATCAGCATAACACATATGATACATCTATAGTTTATTACAGAAAAGATATTGAAGAAAATGTAAAAGAACATATTGATAATTCCACAAGTTATCAAAAAGTTGACACTGAATGTGTCATCCAGGATAATGAACAAATTGCCGATACTGTGCTTGATGAACCATCTCAACTAGACATTGACGAAATCAAGACTGTTATTGAAACACAAAAGTTTGAATCAAATATTTTATTACAAAAATCAATTAAAACTGCTGAAATTACAAGTAAAGAACAATTATTTATTGAATCAGACTCTCCTAGTATTACGAATGAAACAGTGCAGTCTGATACAACCGCTGCTAATTTAAATAAAGAAGAAATACTTGACCGAAATAGTAACAAACATACTGTTGAAGAAAGTTCTACTAATTTAAAGATTCAAGCTTCTAATGAAAGTTAGTAAAATTTATTTTTAAAAGGATATGTTAAATGGCGAATTAATATATTTTAATGTACATTAATTTTTTAATTTTATATTTTAAAATTCATCTTAATCTGTTGTTTTACAAAATTTATTTATGAAAATATAAAACTATCGATTTTTGCTAATCTAAGAGTAAGCTAGCTAAATAATGGTTAAAGTTAAAAAAGCATTTAAAGTTAGTTTCTATTAATTAGCAATTCCTTCTGGTGGAAGAAACAAGCATGGTTTCTAACTTTATATTTTTATAAATTGAGATCTATTACAAAAAAAAAATTAAATTTTTATTTTAGAAAAAAAAATTATTTAATATAAGTGTTAATTTACAAAACATGTTTGATGAACTTTATTTCACGTTACAATTAATATTTTTTAAAAAATTGAAAGAAATTTTTTTCCAGCATAAAAAAATTAATTTTTAGTCAAATTTCTGAAAATATTCATAAAGAACATTAAATACAGTTGTTATGGATTAAAAATTACTTTTAATATACAAATATTTTTTATGCAGTGGCCTTCTAAATGTAAAAGATACAGATTTTTTTGAAATTATTATAAAAAGTTTTCAAGATATTTAAGAAAATTTAAATTAGGATTCTTTTACAAAATTAAAAAAATAATTATGTGTTTTGCTGTAAAATAAGATTAAGCTGAAGTTGCTTGTGGGAATTCAAAAAGCAGATCTGAATCTGATTCGTTTGTTTTAACTTTATTATTTTTTTAATGAACTTTTTTGCATATTTAATTACTTTCTTATTTTAAATTTTAAATAATTTAGCATTATATTTTTCTGAAAAACCACTAAACTCAATTTTAACTTCATAAAATATTATTAAGAAACTTAACAAAAAAATTAATGTATATTTTATGTTTTAAATAATTCATTCAGAATAATTCGTTTCTTAAAATCAGAACAGAGTCAGTTATATTTAATATAAAATTGGTTATACTTATATTAGAAAATGTTTTATAGTATATTAAAATGATCTGTACAATAGTCCAATTAATTTATGCAGCTATAAATAGTATTATTTAGTTTTACATAATATTAATATATTAGGTTTTATATATAATTCGCTGCCTGATAGCCAACCGGTGAGCGTTCTAGCCGTTGGTACCAAAGGTTTTAGGTTCGAATCCTGGTGGTGGCATAGATGTTTGTTGGTGGTTCGGAATCCACATTAAATTGTACGTCCCAGTCCATTTACCCTAAAGTGTGCACAAGATGACCGTAGAACGACAAACCAAACCAATTTATATATAATTCACAATATTTACAGACATTTCTGTAACATATGCATTTATTTCTGCATATTATATTATGATGTGGTATTGCCAGCTACAATACCAGACATATGTAAGATATCCTATTTAAGTTTTAAAATAAAATTCAAAGGATTATTTCAAGTTATAATTCAGAAAAATGCACAGATCAACATATATAATTTTGAATCAGTGGCTTCATATTTTTTTTTTTTCTGCTGCATATCAGTAGGAATTTTACTTGCCCACTTATGCAAACCATGAGCAGCCCAATGGATAAAAATTACAGGACATTACCTGCCTGGAAGATTTTAAAGGAAATTTATTCTTATTTGCATGTCATATAAAAGAAAACTTGGAAAAATGCCAAGTAACCTGAATGCAAACCTTGTAAATGAGAATTGTAACATTTATCACTTAATCTCAACTTTTCTAAGGAGTAGATTGCAAGATGTTTGCAGTTACCCATGTCCCTGTTCTTTGTGATTTTTTTTTTTTTGTATAGTTTTATTCTATGTGTGTCCTAGTTTAGTATATGTGTGTGCGTATGTGCACATGCATGTTTAAATTTCGCATTCAAATTTATCAATTGTCTGACTGTAATAGAGTGCACAGCTAGTATGCAGGAGGAATCGGAATTCGATCTATTTGTGGGTGGGCATTGTAATCGTAGCTTTTCAGGGGTAAAGTCAAGAAAACTCAATGATTGATGTGATAACTTATGTATGCATCTCTTATTAATGTTCAGTTGTTGCCATAAGCATGTAACAAAGAATAAATTAACCAAGAACCATTTTTAGAATTTTTTTTTTTTTTGCGAGTTTTGATTAAACAAAATTCTAGAATAAAAAAGGTCTTAATGATAGTTATAAAATTATAAATAGATATTCAACTATTCATATTTTATATGCATGGTTATATGATTATTATTAATTAAATTCCTTTCACTTCCATCAATAAGCAATAAATAGTACAAAAAAAATCTGCTATACAGTTAAAAAAATAAATAGCAATCTTCATTATTAGCTGTTTGATGGCATTGGCATAGAAAATTTAAGACACAAAATAGTTATGCAGTTTTAATTTGGCTGCTTCAAAAGCATTTTAGCATTTCATTGCTCCTAGGATATGGTAATTAACAATTTTATTGATTCGTTATAATTGTTATAAAATAAAACATTTTCAACTATTTTTATTGTTTGCAAATGTTTTTTTTATGAAATCAAGCAAATTTTTCTTGCTTTTCTCGTGGCAATCATAACAAAAAGACAACATATTACTGAGTTAATGAATGAAAGAATTGTAATATTGGATATGCACCATTTTCTGTAATTTTAAATGTTATGGGCTTTTTTTGTCAAAACTAGTTAATATTATATTGTTTATCATATACGAAATGGATTGCGCTAAAAAAACTGAGGTTCTGTAATATAAAAATTTTGAATTAGCAATTAATTATGTTAATTGCATTGTGCTATAAGTTGGCTCTCTTTCAGCTATTTTCTATGAAATCACTTAAATAATGAACTAATGACAATTATAAAACTTAAGTGCTTTTTTTTTTTACCCTTCCTGCCTAGCTTTACAAGTCGATTTTTCAAAATTTCCTTTCATTTTGTATATTTTCACCCTTCCCTCCCTTCTCCTAATTTACCTGAGACTACTGCCCACTTTCAGAACAAGAATTTTAAAGTGATGACCTAAAAAAATTTTCTTTAATTACTGAAATTACTTTCAGAAAGTCGTTTGGAATATCAATTTAGTTAAAACATTTGAATCAAAATAACTTTTGTAGGTCAGAGCAGATACATTTCTGTTAAGATACATGGATTACTTTTGTTTCAAAATATTTTTTCGATTCTGCAAAATGTTTGCTACAAATTATGAGATTGTTTTGTACATGTTTGTAGCCATTCATTATACAAGTATCTTAACGTCTACGTTTGTCTATGAATAATATAATTTTTTTTTTTTACTGCTGAAACAATATATAAACTTGATTTTGTCAATGTCCTGCAAGATGTTTTCCCTTGTTATGCATTAAGTTGTTGGACTGATAGCAAAAAAATCTCTTATGTTTGTAGTTGTCTTGCATAGTATCAAGTCTTGCATAGTATCAAAGTATTTTAATGCTGTTGGTTTGTTTCAAATGGTCAGTCATGGGGGCATTAAGGTTTACAATTTTAGTAGCATTAAAACTTTAAATGCCATACTGTTACACTATATTAGTTTATTAAAATTTTAATGAAAAAGAATTATAGAAAAAAAAATTAGTTTTTAGCTCTTATCCATTTCAGAATATTGACAAAAAATGGTTGAATTTGGCTTCTGTATGTAAATAAAGAATTACTGAGAAATATACTGGCGAAACTAAAAAAATTTATTCGGGCAACTCCCAAATTTTAGCCCCTCCTCTTGAACTTCCTAATTTGTAAATCTCTTGAATTTTATCAAAATTAGGACATTTTATACGGAAAAAAAAAGGAAGAATTTGGGAGAAAATCCCTGTTGATGAAATTGTAAAATCATCACAAATAAAATTAAAAAGAGCTATCTTTAAGGATATGTCATCTCAAAGCTTAGCATTGCTTGGCATGGTGGTTTACGATAGAAGGAAAGAAAATTTCGGAAAGGAATCATAGCTGATTTGAGGTTGAAAAAAAGGTGAGTGTTTTCGCGCTTTGAAACCAAAGCAAATACTTCACTGAAATTTGCCTCTTCGTTAGCGTGGATTTTGTTTCATATTGTGATTGCTATTGATATAGCTATGATTTTATAACAATGAGCATTAAATTAAAAAAAATATCTTGGTGTAAAAAGAGTTTTGAAAGGATTTTTGTGCGTAACTAAATGTAGGAAAGGTTCTTCCTTTGCTTTTTGTTTCGACATATAATATAGTACATGACAAAAGAAGTAACATAATTACTCGCACCAAGTCCGCTAAACATCAATCAAACATGGTGAGTAAAAGTAAAAAAAAAAATTTATGCGTTATTATTAGCAGGCATTAGTGTTGAAGATAATAGAAATAAAGCAATTTTTTACTTCTATTTTATTCCTTATAATTTGTTTACTTTTAGTGTGAATGTTCTTATTTTGTAAATTAAATTTTCTAACTTAAATTTCTCTATATAGAAAGTCTTCCGAATTTTCATTTCCTAAAGTAGGCAGTTATGTGAAGCTAATTTTGTAAACTTTTTCCTTTCTTGCCAACTGTTAAGATAATTGCTAAACTGTCAAGCTACCAATATATATTTTCAATTACAAAACCATGAAAATACATGATTAAAATTGCTTATTTAACATGCTACATTATGATATAGGCTTCAGTATTAATATGACATAAATTTTATATACTTAATAAAATAGCTTTTAAAACATTCTACATTCATTCAATAAAAGAAATAAATGATGTGTCTTTTAAAAGTTCTTCACAAATTTAACACGATCACATGTAGAGCAATGACAATTTTTCTGTGGAATGCGTATAAATAAAGCCACAAGTGTAGTACAAATAAATAGTTGCTGAAGTGTGCATCATTTTATGAGCAACTTGCCTGGAAATAAACTATTTTGTCTTATTGTGATGTGGGCAAAACACAACATTTGGAGCATTCTTGGTTATTAAAAAAAAATATGCTTAATTTTACCAAAATCAAGTTACGTGAATATAAAACTGGATAATTTTTATATTATAATTATTTTTTTTTAATTGAAGCAATTACATTTTGCAAATTTTCTAATTAACTTAAGATGTGGAGGTTTTGTGGCTCTTAAAGCCACCTAGGAACTCCGTAACAGGTACGCCCGTTGCCCGTTGCCCATAATTATTTTTGAAATGTTTGATAAGTAAATTATTTTTTTGTTTCAGCAAATAAATTGCAACTCAGTTGAATTAGAATTAAAATTTATTTATATAGCAAAAAAGAACTCATAAATTTTTTAAGTTTAATTCTGCACACTTTGCTGTTGTATTACTGTGTCCAGTTTACCATTTAAATTTCCCGTGCATATGGTATTTCAATTTTTCTTTCTTTGTTTTTTAAGTTGTTGACACTGTCCTTAATATCTGTGTGAAATTTTACGAATATCCATTAGTGTTTGAATTATGCTTGGTTTTGTGAGATGCTAAAACTGATTCTGGCAATTTTTTAAGTGTCTGAATTATGTTAACAAGAACTTGCGTTAAATTTTGTTTGCGGAAACATATAGAATGTTGCAGAAGGTATTCGGTTTGCGTTCCTATATTGAAAAGAAATGTTGGTGTAAGTGGAAAAACAGTTCAAAGAAGGCAGAGAATGCTTTGAAGACGAAGCGCCCTCTGGTCGACCATCAATGTCAACTGACAAAGCTCACGTTCAAAAGATTTGGAGCTTGCAAACCATTGGTTTACAATTAGAGACCTTGCTGATGATGTTGGAATTTCAAAATTCCATTTTAAAAGATGTTTTGGGTCACATACGCCTCAAATCTTGATTGGTATTAAAAACACTGATTGTGGCAGCTCGCACTGCATTGATTCTTCCTTTTCGCCAACAATGAAACCCATACCGTTCCACAACCACCGTATTCACCTAATTTAGCATCGTGCTACTTCTGGCTGTTCCCTAAACTCAAAATACCACTCCGGGGACAACGTTTTGAGTCGTTTGAAGAGACATTTCAAAAATCGGCGGAATCAGTTTTAGCACCTCACAAAACCTAGCATAACTCAAACACTAATGAATATTTTGACGTCAAATTTCACACAGATGTCAAGGACAGTACCAACAACCTAAAAAATAAAAGGGGGGGGGGAAAATTAAATACTATAATTCCCTAGATTCCCCATGCCTAGGAAATTTAAATTGAAAACGGGTCTTACTTTGTGGACACAGTAGTATAGTAACTTTTCATATTAATTAAAATAGTAATATTCATAAAATATTTTGTCAATATTAGAAAAGTAAATTAAACGTATTTTCCTGTTGCAACTTTGCTCAGTGGATCTAATTTTTCCAATTTGTTATTTTAACATGAAAATTTTTTTTAATTATAAGTAATATCACTTATATTATCTTTTATTTTTTTTTTGTTGTATTTGAAGTACAGTCGTCAGACCTTTTTTTTACAAAATTTAGGCAAATGAAAATGGTTGCAGAATTGTAAATGTTGTAATAAGCTTAATTAATACATTTACTGTATTTCATTACATTTAGTACTTGTAAATGGTGTTGCGACCTCTTTAAAAAATTATATATAGATATGACATACATTTCATTTCTTTTTATGTAATTAAAATAATCAGTATAATATGATTAAAAATCAATTTGATGCATTATGTACATCAAAGTTTCGTATGTGCACTTTTGGGTAGTTCAGAAATTGGTCAAGTAATTTTTATTCATAGATTTTTCTTTTCTATTCATATCTAAAAATATTTTTTCATAACTGTCCATTCAAACATAGTGGTGAATTTTAATGTGTTATTTATAACAACTTAAATTAGTGCAATTTTAAAATCGAACATAACATTGTAGGGAAGAAAAATTATGTTGATAGGGAATTCAGACTAGTATGTTATTGACAAGGATCTGAATTTCTAGTCAGCAATAAAATAGAATAAAATAGTTTCCTGATGTTTAAATACTTTTTATTTAAATAAAGCTAGATCATATGCCTTGTTCATCAAAATAAAAAAAATTAATGATTATTTTTTAATTATCAAATTAATTGAATTAATGATTATCATATTAAGTTTAACTTCATTGGAGTTGATGTAGTGCAATTTATTCAATTATCTTAAAACATCAAATACTTAAATATACTAATTGAATGGAAATATTAGGACAAACAAACTTACTTTAATTAATATGAGAATTTTTCTAATTTAAAAAAAAAAGAAGCTAACATTTTCATTTATATTTCTTATTGCGTTTAAAAAATAATAAAGATTTTAATGGTATTAATCTATAAATTAAAAAAAAAAATAGATGAAATGTTTCCTTTTCATTATTAGTACGGATTTTCCAAATTAAATTTATAAAATATTTTTGTCAATATTCATAAGAATAAAAAAAAAATTAATTTGAACCGTAAAATTATTCATGTCTTGTTTTAGAATTAAAATTTCAAAAAATATGGTTATTAGTCGTTTCGCGATACACCGATTTTTGTTGCTCTCCGAATAACCTTATTCCTAAAAGACGACATTTGGCGGTGTGAAGCAGTCGTTGATAACATGTTTATTTCGCGGCCTTGGCGGCGCTTGGACGTTCTAAGATTGGTCAAAAGTTTTCTATAAAGTGCTCACGTGTTAGTGCTATTTAACGAGGGTCGCGCTCCGCTATTGAACGAAAAGTTTTTAACCAATGTCTGTCGCCCATGCCAGGAGCTTACTGTTAGTCAGATTAGCACGTGGCTTATTTATCCTCTTTGCCAGAAAGGTAATACCATCATCATTCGTTGGATCTAAATTTGTAAACCCGGATTGGGCGAAAGGAGCAGTGTTGTTGCATTCTGCTTCCTTGGCGGCCATGATGGCTGCTGCCTCTGAACGCTCTGTCCCATATCATTTCATTTTGTGCTTCGCCGTGTGAGTGTGCTTATCTTGTGGATTTCATTTCTGTGTACTATAGCGCGACGACATGCCTGGATGTAAAAATCCTTCGAATTCTGACCGATGGAATCGCGGTAAGTGTGAACACCATTGCTCATGTTCTCGCATTTTTTTCTTTTCTTGGCCCCCCCCCCCCCCTTATTTTTTTTCTTCCGAATCTGGGCCGTATTTGTACGATTGAAGTTGCTCGTTTTATTATTAGACAATATTAAGCGATATTTAATATTTTTTGTTTACATGATTGTCTCAATTCGATGTGTTTTGATTTTGAGGTCGTGTAAAAGTATCCGGTGTTATTTCACAACCATATGGGGGCAATTGCTATCTAAATATAAATATGGTATTCCGGGGCCGTCACAATGACGCAATAACAATATAAAAATATTACAAATGTTCAGGTTATAAATTAAATCGATTTAAAAAGTGTTTATTTCAGTTATTTTTGTTATTTTATGAACTTTGATTTTAATTGTGTGAGTCTGAAATTTTTTTTTCTAATCAAAAGTTTTTTTTATGTATCTAGAACTTAACAAATATTTTTTAATTCTCAGTTTTTCGTGTTAAATTTCTTTAGAACTTTGTTGAATTTATTAATAACTTGTTTGTTTCTCATTTTTTCTAAATTATTTGTACTTAAACTTTTGTTTTATATTTTGACAAAATATTTCTTATTTCGAAATATTAGTGTTTGTAATATTTTTGATAATGCATTGAAACAACAATCCATGTCAAAATTATCATTCATGAGAAAATATATATTTTGTAAGGAAGGGTGGAGCAGGAAAGTATATTTGAGCTAATTATATCCTAATGTAATGTCTTGGATAGAAAATTGATACCAGCAATGTAGTCTAAAAGTGACTTATTGATTATATGCAATAGTTTTCAAATATATGGAGAACTAAACATTTTAAGTAATTTAAAAGTAGAATTAAAAAATTGCCATTTGCTCTACTCATGCAGTCCTTGAATAATTTTATTAAAAATTTCTGAAAACATTTACATAAAAACTATTAGAAAAAGTTAACAAATACCATTTATTTTTTGTGGAATTGGTAATTAAATAAATGTTTACTATCTTAAATATATACTATTGTTTATACTAAAAATATATACTGCTATAATATTAATTAAAAAATATTATAATATATATTATACTATTATTATTACTATAATATATATTACTATAAAAATATACTTTTACTATGTTTTTTTCTTATTTACTTTATGGATTTCTTCATGTTGAACAATTCTTTAACTGTCATGCATGCATATAACAAGTAGAGAATAAAGATAGTTAGAAAATATCAATTATATTTCATTATTGACAATATTGAAGTTATGTTTTGTTTTGGAAATACCATTGTTAGATTTCTTATTTAATTTTCAGTTTGTATTAATTTGTGTTTTAAAATTTTATTTTCAGGTAAGAAAAATAAAACTAAAAAGAAAAAAGACTATAATAAAAGAGTAGAAAGCAAAGAAGGAGGAGAAATGGATGCCTTTTTAGACACAAAAGAGGTAATTAATTTTCTTATTGTATTACATATATATTATTTTTCTTTTAAGAATTAGAAAAGAATATTGTTTTTTTATAGTTTATTAAATTTCATTTAGAAATCTGGTCAATATTTCATTGTTTTTCTTTTAATCTCGATTTAATTATAATTATATACATTTTCTCATTGCTCATTTACATGCCTCATTGCTTTAGTATTTATTGTTTGACCACTGAATTTTGTGAAAATGTAAATATCCACTTAATCGTTTACTTGTTAAGGGTACTTGTGTAATTTTTCATTAAATGTTTCTTTTGATATTAAATAATTAAAAATTTATTCTAATTGAAACCTACTATCAAACTCCATTTTATACCAGCATGTTTGAATCCCTCTGACTTGGTTGTTTGTTAATTTTTTACATATGTGATCAAAATTTAGAATTTGTACTTTAATGTTTTAAATTAAACATGTTTAGAATCATTAAGGGCATTTACCCTTATTTGAAAATTTTGCAGATCTTCAGAAATTGCAAGAAACTTGCATTTTGGAAAATTTTTTGTTTTTATCTTTAAAAAAAAAAAAAAAAACCTAAAAATGATACATTATTTTAAATAACTCAATTGGTATAATCAACTTGGATTTATATAGTTTAGTATATAAAATAATGATTGTATATAATTTATTTTTATATAATATTATATAAAATTTTTCATCTACTTTTTTTTTATTTTGTATGTATTTGTAATGTATAAAAATATGTATGGTGCATAGGATAGTAATATTTAATGATATAATATTAATGTAATGAATATTATACATTAAATCAAATTATCCTATATTAATTGTTCATTGGATACAGCATAAGCAAGCCCCTGAATTTATGAATATCCATTAAGAAATAATGTCAAGTTCAACTGCTTGCATGTGTGTGTAAATCATGCATAACTTCATGATATTAAATAATTATTTAATTTAAATTTTTATTATTTGGCAGCTGAAATTTGTATTGGATTATCCATATTTTTATCTAAGGATTTGTTTAATTTTTTTAAATTATACATTTTGACAATCTAATGAAAGTTTAATTTTTTAGAACAAGTGTATGAAATTAACTTTAAAAAGGAAGATGTTTTAAGTGACTATTTAAAGAGTAAAGTTTAATTAAATTCAAAGATGGAGATGAAGGAGTAAAGAATCTCTTTAAAATTCCAGATCAATATTATTAGTTTATTAGGTCCTAATTTTGTAATATTAAATGCCATGGAACATCATTTCAATAATGTAGTTCAGAAAATTTCACTTTTACCTGTAGATAATTTTACTACTACTACTCTCGATCTCTCCTGATTAAAATCATTTATCATACAATTTCTGTAATAAATAATTTATTTATTAGTTGAATAGAATTTTCATATTACATAAATATTTTATGTTTACTTATTAAAATCTTTCTAATTTTCTTTTTAGGCAGGCCCTGTTTCTTCAGCCCAACCTTCACCAGCTCCAGTTGTACCAGCAGCTACTCCGCCTGTTCCTACTCCTGAAAAAATATCGGCTCCAGTGACTATAACAGATGCTGAATTTTTAAAAACCATCCCACTTCCTGGAGAAATTTTAGAGGATGTTCAAAATGATGTATCGCCTAGTGAGCCTAGTAGTGATGCATCTTCTGTTTCACCTAATATTGATAATGAAGATAATAAAGAAAATACTATTGAAGCTCAGAATAAAATAACCTTAAAATATACTTATAAAGAGGGTAATTATTAATCTTCTATCCTCTGCTTGATATTTATATTGAAAAAAAAAAATTTAGAAGTTCTTTCAAAATAAAAAAATCTTATATACCAGTAATATATATTTATATAACTCTCAAGGAATAGTTATTAAAAATATCCATATCTTTTTATTCTTTGGGAAAACATTTTTAAAAGTAAGAATTTCATTTTCAAAAAGAATGTTGTATCAGTAAATAAAAGTTTAGTGTAATTAAAGAGAGATAAAATAATATAATAACTGAAGAGCAAGGATATTAGTTTAAAAAATATTGTAAAAAGTGATATTTTTGAAAAAAATTTTATTGTGTTGAAATTGATGTTTTTATAATTTGATTCAAAATATGATATAAAATTTGAATGCATTACTGATTACTCTATAAATGGACTGAATAACCCACGACTAAAATTAAGCCAGAAGATATTAATTATACTATTTTGCATTAATTATGTTTTGTATAGTTGCCAATTTGTAAGCATTTATGCTAATTGTTATACTAATGATCAGCCAAATTGCACATTTTCCCTCAAGAATACTTGTTCTACAAGATTTCCTTTTCTTCCAAGTTACTGACAAATGAAACCCATAACCAATGAATTTAATCCTATGGGGAAAACAACGAAATTTCTTGAATAATTGGTTATAACTGCAACCATTGGTGCATGAGAGCATCCACAAAAGGAAGCTTACATATTAAGTATACCCTGTTTACGCTAAAGTAAGAATCCTTGAAAATTAAAAGTTTTAAAAACCTGGTCGACATGTTGGCAGGTATGATTGTAGAATACATTGCTAAAAAGGTTAGATAGAAATAGAGTATTAAGTAAAATGTATTTTTTTTTTTAAATTAAATGTATATATTTTCAGATCAATGGAGTCCTTTAAACCCAGAAGGGAAAAAACAGTACGACAGGGATTTTCTACTACAATTGCAATCTCAGCCTATGTCTCTGTGCAAGCCAAATAATTTGCCAAATTTAGATGTTATCAAAGATAAGGTATTTGATTTTATGTTAAATTATATTTGAAATATATTGTAAAAGAATACTCAATAAAATTTTATTTCATTAACTTCTACCTCTAAATTTTGTAGGCTCAGATACAAAGGCTTACAGAAATGAATCGAATGCCTCCTCCAATGATAACTCCAATACGTGCATATAATGATCCATTTGTACCTCAATATGCTAGAGCAAATACTGGCCCTCGAATTGTAAGTTTTTATAATTACAATTATATTTCTCCTGAAAATTTTTTTTTTCACTCATTAAAGGCTGTACTAACTTTTACTTTCGAAGAAATGAACGAAAATAATTAGACTAATGGTTAATTCTTGTAATTGCTTTTTTTTAGTCTCATGCTCCTGTCAACAGACGTAGTCAAGGTAGAGGTGGGGAAAAGATGAGAAAAGTCATTTCATTCTCATCTCTTAATCAAAATGTAAAATTGCATGAATCTCAGAATGCGTGGAAACCATTGCACAAAGCTGAGGGTCCTGCTGATGCTCCAACTGAACAAGTGGTATGCTAATATTACTTATATCTTGTTTTTGTTTTATTATATGCATTTTTTTAAAATTTATTATAAGATGATTTTCAACTTGATTTTTATTTAAACCTTTTCTATGTTATTACTTTTTAATGTATTTGATTTTTAATTTTTTTAAAATTAAATATGTGTGACATACTGAAGAATAAATTCTAATAAATGTCATGTAATCTACTTTTAAAAGACCTCAGGTTTAAATAAATATTAAGCATTGAATTGCACACAGTTGCTTTTAAATTGTAAAAAAAAATTTTTTAAATAAATAGCAGGAAGCAGGAAAACAACAAAAAAACAATGTTCCAACAGGATAGCTACAGAACGAGGAATTTTATCAATCTGGAAAATTCATGTTCTTATCTAAAAATGAGAAGAAATTGCTGATGAGAGTATTTCTCGCCTAGTATGATCGCAAGTGCCAATTTTGCACTGTCAGATCATCTACCTAATCCTATTGTCGGCAAGTTAATTTATGCCCAGGAGAAAAGCAACTAGTACAGCTTTCTTTCAATGGTACGGTGACTTTTTAGGATTTCATTATGATAAAAGCAATAAGCTGATAAATCTGGCTAACAGTAACCCTAATGAAACTTTCTAAAGGACTGGCTTTTACTTTTTATTTTATGATAAAGACTATATTTGGATTCAGGGTAGGTTCAAATACAAGAAATATATATGCCTTAATAATTTTTTTAAGATGTTCATTCTATTTTTTTTAAGTTTAAATTTCACAAAAAATATTTTATTTTATAGTAAATAACTGTTAAAAGTGGTTTTAATAATTTATATTATGCATGTAATTCCGAGTAGGGATAAAGCCAGATATCTAATATAATTCATCATCAGTGGCACAATAGCAGGCCCATGGTGGGCCAAGGCTGTCTGCCAGTTTGTAGATTTCAAGATCAGACATGTTTTTTTGGGGGGTAGGTTGTCAGTCCTATGCCCAATGCTCTACAGTCATATTAAAGTGGAACCTATGGTTTAAAATATAAACATCCATTGCACCTGTGAGATTCGAACTTGAAACCTGTGGCACCGAGTGCCAAAGCGCTAGTCACTTTGATATCGGGCCCCATCTGATATAATTAGTAGCCATAAATCAAGAAGATGTTTGCAAGTTTTACAGTATTTTTTTTTTTTTAACATCTTCTGTAGTCAACCCTCTCAAACATCAATATCTTTTCAACACTGTATTAAACAAGT
>BPLQ01000096.1:409202-419536 GCA_021605075.1 Caerostris darwini | reverse complement strand
TTTTTATAAATATAGATATTATTATTTAATTTTTTTTTAATAAACACATGCATTTATTGTTATATTAATTAATTTATTTTTATTATTTGTAGATTCACCTACAGCCAGCGGCTTTTTTTCTTTAATTAAACAAAAGTTTCATCTCCGCTTTTTTTTTTTTTTTTTTATTTTTGGAAAATTGGTTCAATGCTGTTTTGAAGTTATACACCACTAATATGTCAGAGTTTATTTTTTATGTATTATTTTATGTTTCTTTATTAATTATTATTATATTTTTATTTATTATTTATAGTTTTTTATTTATTTACTTACTTATTTTTTATATTTATCGTAATAAATATTTATATGTGTTATTATATTAATTAATTAATTTTTATTATTTGTAGCTTCTAATATTACCGACTGCGAGCGTTTCTTTTCTTTTTTTTTTTTTCTTTTTTTAAAATAATTCAATTTTTTCCTTCTTCTTGTTAAATGCTGGTCTGACGTTATACGCAACTATTTATATTACTACTATATTACTATTATATTACTATATACTACTATATTACTATTATATTATTTATTTATATTACTATTTTTTAATTTTTTTTATTTATATATAATTTATATTTTTCTTATAAAAATTTATATATATATTGCATTAATTCATTTATTTATATTAACATATTTATCATTTTATAACATATTTTAACATATTAACATGTATCATTTATTTATATTATATTTATTATTATATTTATATACTTAATTATTATTAATGTTTTTTATTATCAAATTTTAATCTGATTGTTGACGAGAAACTACTTTTAACAATCATCCTCAAGTATCCTTCTTTCTGGAAACAGTGACTACAACACATGCAGCTAATGAATTGATTCCCAGACAGTTTGTAGAGAACGAAGAATGTTGACGTCTTTTGGTAGGACTTTCCAAGTAAATCACATTTGTAATGTTAAATTTATAGCAAACCATGAAGATTGCAATCCGACAAGATTTACTGAGTTTTAAAGGAGAGTGACTTTAAGAACAGCTTGAAGCGAATTATAGCAAGTTTTCTTCACAAACAGAAAAGAAAAATAATAAAGATTGTCTGCGATAAGAAAAAAGAAAACAATTTAAATAAAAAGAAATATAATCGGCTAGCCCGATATACAGATCACAAATAAAATTATTTCATAATTTCTCAATTATTTTGTGTATTTTTTTTAACTAGACGCTTTGCGTAATTTAAAAACATATATATTATTGCAACAACTGTCATTTTCAACTTATTCATGACTTGTTTAAAAAACTTAATTTAATTTTTGGGCAAAACTGATTCGTAGCTACTTTTTCAAAGAGGAAAACTACAAATAATAATTATGTATAAAAAAGCTCGTAAAAGAAATTTAAATAAAATGTATACATAAGAAATATAAATAAATACAATGTATAAAAATGTGGAAAATAAAACCTATAATTTTATGGGTAAAAAAGAAGTACGTTTGAAAATAGCTCAATGTTACAATTTCCAACGTCAGAATATAATTTTTGACGTTTGGAATCTTTATCAATCTAGATCATTTAACAATGACTAAAACAAACCCAATTTTTATCTAAAAATTCCATTCTAATCTGGAGTTATAATCAGTATCTTGCTAAAGATAGACAATGTTTCATTATGTTCAATCCCGCTGTTAATCGAGCAGTCGTGGCCGAGTGGTTAAGGCGATGGACTTGAAATCCATTGGGATCTTCCCGCGCAGGTTCGAATCCTGCCGGCTGCGTTGGTTTCTATTTTACGATTTTTTATAGATATAATTTGCCTTATATATACAGTAGAACCTCTTTAAGTCGAACCTCGATAAGTCGAAAACCTCCACAACTCGAAAATTTTTTTTGTTCCCTTCCCTTCATGGCCCAAAACCTCCATTACTCGAAATTTCAACCCTTTATAAGTCGAAATAATTAGTCAATCCCCACAAGCCATTTTGGTATATATTTTCCCTCCGTAACTCGAAAAAAAAATTGGACCTCTGCATTTCGAATATTAGCAATGTTTGATTTTACAAACTTTACAACTCGAGCATTTGAAACTGATTACCTCTATAGCTCGAAGAAAAATAAGTTACCGACGTTAAGGATTTGCCGACAATGCACGTCATTGTTTCTTAGAAAAAATGTATGACTATATAGTAAATATAATAACCAATTCAATGAAGTAGCAACTCGGAAGAAAAATAATTTTCTGCTCTTTACAGCTTAGATAATGCTATAGATAGAGAACGATCGAATTGTCTAAAGCAAAAACAATCAGAACAAACCTTTTTAATACATAAATTAATTTAATTTTAAAGTTGTTTCGGAATTATCTTGATTTTTGATTGTAGTACATAATATAACTTTTAAGTTGCAAAGAAACATGTTTATTACCTCTGTAACTTGAATTTTTACTTATTTTACCTCTCTAACTCAAAATAAGTTAGAAAGAATCTAGACCTCTACAAGTCGAATATTTCCTTACAAAATCCGCGTAAGTCGAAAACTCTATAACTGGAATTATTTGGCGTCTCCCTTGAAGTTCGACTTACAGAGGTTCTACTGTATATATATATTTCCTGTACGTCAATTAGTTCTATTTATGTATAGAATGTACCTCCTAGCAACGGGTGATAAAAGGAGTGAAGTTTTCTGATTAATTGTAAGTGCAGTCGTGCACCTACAATTGTTCTGCACAAACTGCAGTGCATCTGTGCTTTTCTATGGAAAAAGAAACCGGTAAACACATACTAAGTATATTAATTGTCAATGCAATACATTTATACATATTGTAACAATCATCATTGAATCTTCTCGTATCTAAAAGCAGTGACCCAACTACTGAATCCGAATTTAAGTCCTCCTTGCACGCTAAGTTCAACTTCTTACAGAGCAACGAGTCAAGCAACCTTAAATATTGAAGTGCTAAACAAGCAACAATATCTTGCATTAAACAGGACGGAAAAACATTCTTAAAATTTTAAATAATATTCGTATATATTGCTAGATTGTCTCTTTCAAAAGTATATATTTACATACATTTTGTAGCATAAGGTCTACCCTTCCCTTATTTCTGCAGTTATTGGCCGACGTATACTTAAAGTTACAAAAACGTTTAAAATGAGGTAAATATTCATGTCGTGGTATTTTTATACTTAAAAATATCGATGTTAAGGAAAGAGGAAAAAAACTTGGTATGCAGTCTCTCTTTTCCCTAGTTATCGTCAGTTTAAATTTATTCTCATTCAGACAAATTTAACACAGAAATGACAAAAATTGACCTAGTTATATAATTTCAAATTGAGGGATTTTTTTCGGGTTTCATTTAGGGGTAAGTTATATGATTAAAGACAATTATATGACTAAGATTAATGACAATATATGACACTGAAAGATATATGACAATGATTAATGACAATTATATGACAATTAATTGTCTTAGACAATTATATGACTAAGACAATTTGAGATTGAAATCAGGTTAAAGTGCTTTTTAATGTCGAAAGTAGGAGTTCCCAGATCTTAAATGATGTGTTCATCTGTAGTAAAGTGGTCCTGTCTGATGCACAGGATACTGTCACTATGCCCCAAGAGGAGAAACATGGAAGCTTGTAAATTTAATTTCGAAATAAAGTAAGGTAGATAAAAAGTGTCCATTAGAGCTTTTATAACTGATCACTCAATGACCTAACTCCCCACTCCCCCATACCCACAATTAAAATTAAATATCTTGTCATTTTTTCAATTCCTTCTATTAGCTCACACTCTCCCTATATATATCTTGTTCAAATTTTCAATCGTTCATGAAATACTTTTTATTACTCCACTCAAGTTCAAATACATTTTTTTGAACTTGTTGGGGATGACACTGGATGTTAATACAGTTTTTTCAAATATTAATTAATTCATTAAATTTAATTAATTAATTTTAGTTTTTTTTTTAGATTTAAGTTTCATATATCTACCAATAGATGGCGCCAGATAAATTTAAAAAAATGAATGAAAATTATTTATAAATGACTTTCTGCATTATAATGAAAAAAAAAGAAGGAATTAACTTAAGAAATTTTTTTTTTTATATTACTAATTTATCATATAGAAATGAAACATGTTTTGTTAAGATTGTTAGAAACGTTGCAAATTTTTATTAAATATAACTACAGGAAAGGGTTAACTGCATAAAAATTTAAATTTTTCTATTTAAAATATTTTATGTTTAAAATTTTTCCGATATTGATTTTTTTACATTTAAAAATGTAGCAAGATGAATATGTAATACATTTGAAATTTTTTTGAAATGGAAGTATAGTCTACGACCAACGGTTGCGAAAATATCGGCCTGGTACAGTCTTAATTTAGAAAATGCTGACGCCTTGACGACGTCAAAGTAATCAACCAAGTCAGAGAATTAAAGAAAATTCATTAAAGGATGGTTAAAATTATAAGGGTGGACTGAATAAAAATAACAAACATAACTGAATGGAAAAATTATAAAAGTGGGCTGAAAATTATAAGTGTGAACTCCTCCGATGAATCATCAATGAAGAGATGGGGTGATATCAATGCAGAATTTCGGCATCTTACATTGCAGTCACTGATTTCAGAATCGAGTGGTCCTTGTGGCAGCGTATATGAAAGTTTTGAATCGTCAATCTTAATCTCTTTCTGAAATTTTCACTGAAAGTAAACCTTACCTTCTGTAATATATTTAATGAAACTGATGTAAAAGTAAATATATCTTTACCATATTCTTTTTTTACATTTTTACATAGTTCTTGATAGCTTCTAATAGAAATTTTAATATTAAACTATATACAGTTTTAAAGAATGATGACTTGAAGAAAAAATTGAAGCAAATTCTCACAGCTTTTCTTTACAAAGAGAAGAAAAAAATTCTCATGAAGATATCTGAACTTCGATGTTACATATTCTAAAGTGCGTTTCAAGTTATAAACAATTTTGAAATCTTTATCAATCCAGACTCTTTAACAATAACTAGAAGGCACTATTTTTATTTAAAGATTTCATTCTAATCTAAAATTATAATCAGTATCCGGCTAAAGATAAACAATGTTTCATTGTCTAAATCTGCTTTCTAACCGAGCAGTCGTGGCCGAGTGGTTAAGGCGATGGACTAGAAATCCATTGGGATCTTACCGCGTAGGTTCGAATCCTACCGACTGCGAATGGTTTATTATAATTTTTTTCTTTTTCTTTTATATTAGAAAATTAGGAGAAAGTGTTGAAATTAATCCCTTCCCTATAATAGTTTTTATATGGATAAGGAGTATTTTTAATCTGTGCTTGGGTTTGTATGCTTTTTATAAAGTTTTTTTTTTTAATTTTCATCTTTTCCTCGAACAATTCAATAACATTTATTTTAATGCATTATCAAACTATTGTTAATGCTTAAATTTGACATACAATCTTTTGTGTGAAATGAAACAAGTTGATTCAAAGAAGAAAAAAATTCTTATGAGGAAAGTTTTTATAACCATCAGATTATGTTCCCTAAGCCCCACATATTACATCTTAGGCCCAATTTGTTTTGCTAAATGTTTAGTATTTCAATCAATCAGTGCTTTTCTTATCAGTGTCAATTTTTTTTCCGTATCTGAATTTGTTGATTGAGCAGGATTTTTACAAATTTAGTTTCATTAAATATTCATCGAAATATTGAAATTCTCATAAACGATGTAATCAACTAGTTGATAAATGGAAATAATTTTTATTTATAATTATTTCATGTAAATCTTTGGAAATTAAATTTTTATTTTTTGTGCAATACTTTTCAGTTTTTAACATTATTTTTTCACGTATCTGTACCAAATCAGTTTAATGTAAAAGTTATTAATAAAATAATTTAATATGTGGAATTTCGACTGCAGATACTTTTTCTTTTACTTGTAGTTTAGTGTGCTCTATTGAGCTTTCATAAACACTTATGGTTTATTTTCTACTCTTACTAATGCGTCCCGATTGGCTAGCGCTCCAGCCTTTGGTATTACACACTTTCAGGTTCGAGTCTTGGCGGTAGCATGGATGTTTGCTTTCGGTTCGGAATCCTTTTTAAACTGTTGGTCGGGGTCTAATTAGCCTAAAGTATGCGAAAACTGACCGTAGAGCTGCAAACCTAATCAAATCTCTAACCATGGTAAAATTCTGTTTGCATGTGTGGATGCTATATGTTGTAAAAATTATAATCTATTAATCTTGTAAACATATTAATAAATTATTATTTTATATAAATTATTTATCTATTAATTCTGTAAAATGTGAAGAAAATTAGAAACCTTAACAACTTTTATGATCATTGCAAAATTTGGCTAGAAGTTGCTATATTCAACAAAAAAAATAAATTATCTCTGTCAAATGTTAATACAAACATAATATCATTATCAATTATAACTTCAAGCTTAATAGTACTGTTAAATTTTGATACAAGCACAATCTCGCTCCAAATGTTGTTTATAAAGAGTCTCACTTTCACTGTGATAATAATCTTTCAGTGAAAAATCTCATTGATAAGAGGGTATCATTGTCATTATCATCATAAAATGTTAATAAAGTTTTGCGAAAAATGTCGACCTTTTATTGTTCTTGGTTAAATTGTTTATTCTCATTTAATTACTAAAAAGGAAGCATATTTAAAATAGAAAATGCTTTATCTAATGTAAAATAAAGCAAGTATTTTTTTTAATCAATCCTTTTTATACACCCCAAAATAATCTCGCATTTATTGTTATAATTTAATATGCTACATTTAAGTTATTGCTCATTGTCATTTAATAGCCAGTATCTGAAATTCAAATCAGATTTCGAAACAAGTACTCAAAAGCGTGAAGTAAACATTGCTTAATGATTACAAATATAGTTGAGGATCTGATAAAAATCCTAATCAAGCTTTAGAAAAAAATAATTCTTATCTTACTTGATATTTATTCATATTTCTCAATCTATGGCAGGCAGTTGTGGCCGAGTGGTTAAGGCGATGGACTCGAAATCCATTGGGATATTCCCGCGCAGGTTCGAATCCTGTCGACTGCGTATTCTTTTTTTTTTTTTTTCACACCCATTTTTGTATTTTTTACAATTAAAATTTGTCAGTTAAACTTTTGACATTTTTTTGCGATTGATAATTTGACTGGCTTCAAGGTTTTTCTAGGTCAGAGGGCATTCGTATTTGCGAATTTAACTTTGTACCTTCGGACTACTTTGCTGTGAGGTGGGTTCACTTACGAGATTGAAAGGAATAACTGGTCTTAAACGGGTACCGCATGGAAGAAAACTCTTAGGCTCGGAGATGCGAGATATTTTGCCACAATAGCTATCGAATCGACTCATTTTTAAAATAGTGACTATTTCGGGCACCCCTTTTCGATGAATTGTTTTTTATCTGGTAAATAATCAGCTTTCTTATTAGTTATTTTGTAATGAAATATAGCAGATTTTTATAATAATATTTTCTTCTTCATTGGCACAACAGCTCCAAAGTGGGTGAAGGCCATCTGTTTACTGGCAGATTTCAAGATAGAAGATGTTTTCTTTTTACGAGGTATAGTCACCAGCCCTATGCCTAACGTTCTACAGTCATATTATACCGGGACTTACGGTTTAACGTGGATTCCGAACTACTACAAACGCCCATGGACCAATAATGATATGTAAATTCTTAACATTTCTGCTTATGAAATGCCTGCTTTCATAAACTTGCAATTTAATATTAATAAACATGCCAGAAAAATTACAATAACTTAAGTGATAAATAACTTATCACGAAAAAGAAAGATTAAAATATTAGGAGTTCTAATTCTTCTTATGCTTTATTATTCATTTTGTTTGGTGCATAACCAAATATTTTTTTATTAAATAAAACCTCAAATATTTTGATTGTAAATTAGCAATAAAATAAAATAAACTTTGTGAGTTTACATGTAATACATAGTTAGTTAATACTGCGCTGGATGCATATTTATTTTTAGATACTTGTTCATAATGATATTTGTTTTCAAGTAAATGTTAATTTTGATGATATATGACAAATTGATTAAGAATTTTAAAATATATCCGAGCTAAATCCTTGTAAGAAATTAGTTAGGTTAAAGACAATAATTTTAGATATTAGATTCTGCTGGTGTTACTTATCCCACTTGGTAGATATCTAATCTAGACCAAGCCCACGAACCCGTATGAACTCATGGTTGAAGGGGAAGGGAGTAGCTTCTGTTGTCAAGGAACACCCGCAGGTAAATGCTTGACTTTTGCTCCGTGATGCTCTACAGTCATATGAGACCGGGACCTACAGCGGATTCCGAACCACATCCATGGAAATGCCGGGACTCGAACCCGAAACTTGTGGTACCGAGCGCCAGAGCGCTAGCCACTCGACCATTCAGGCCCTATTAAATTCCACATGATATATATGTCATGTAGAATTTAATGGGATTTTTTTTATCTCATAACTAGAAAGTATTTAATTTTTTATCTATTTCTTTCGAGGAAATTTAATTAAGCATTTTTCTAAAATGTTGCAATCCATCTATCAGTTTATTTATATGAATAAATTATTTCATTCTTTCTTCAAAGATATGCGTATTTAATTTATGCGTAGAACATTTAAACATGATAAAAATTGAATATATTGTACAATTATAAATCTTATTTTACATGTAAAACATTTAAAAATACGAAAATAATATTTCAATTTTTAATTGGAAATCATAATTAATAAATATTTACCGGGCATAGCCGTGTGACTAAAGTGATGGTGAGTTATTTCGATGTGATATTCATGCACAAGTACCAGTCTTATTGGTTCAATATGGGTGGCTACTTTCTAGTTATTTTGACATCTTTATTATTTACATTCATTGTTATAAATAATTGTTTTGTCATAAAAAAATTTTCAGAATATTTCCTGAAATTTTGAAATTTTTCCCCGAAATTCAAGAAAATACTGATTTATTCAAGACCATCATGGACAAAGCTTAAGGCGTGATGTAATACTTCCACTTTAAAAAAAAAAAAAAAAAAAAAGAAAAGAAAAGTAAAAAAGGCATCAATTTGCAAAATTAAAATAAACATGGTTTGATAAATTAATTAAATTATCATAAACTGTGGACTTCGATAACGTTACGCGGTTTTGAGCTCGAGATTGAACCGAACCGTAAGAACTAACGGTTATTTAGTCGTTTGGTTTGTCACTCTGATGTCATTTTGTGCATACTTTAAGCTAATTAGACCAGGATCTATTGTTTAAAGTGGACTCCGAACTACTTACAATTATCCATGCCATCGTCAGGATTCGAACCTGGAGCCTATGGCGCTAAAAGCCAAACAGCTAACCAATTGACCATCAGGCCGCCTCGTATAGCCGTAGGGATTGATTAAAGCTTTTAGATTTGATTTGACATGACTAGCGTTTTGAGATTTATGCTCGTTGATACTGCTTTATCTCAATTTATCCAAATGCTGTTCAAACACTACAGACAAAAGTATTTGACAAAAGTGAAAATGAAACCTTCATAAAGGAACTACTTTAAAATTCGAAGTTCTTGATTTCATTGTCTATGCTAAATTAGAAATTGAATTTTAAAGCTTTTAATCCTTTTCAGATTTCTTTATTAAATAATGCCATTTTATTTGTCTCTGGTGTAACTGTAACCTGAACCCCTCAATCTACTTTAATTGAAAAGTGAAAAAGAGAGGGATATATGCGAATAATTTGCTAGAATAAATGCATTTCAAAATCCAAAACTTTTCTATAACAGTGTAATTGTTTTATATTCTAATATAATTTTACTATAAAATGCGATTAAATAACTCACAAATTGTAATCTGCAATAAATGAAAATGCTTAAAAGGTGTTAAGTGTTTTGTAGACATGAAAATGGTGTGAGAAGTAAGTAATAAAAATCAAAGTAAGTTCCACTTTACGTTGGAATATTGATCGAAGAATAATCAAATCAAAGTGCTCCTGTCAATAAGATAAAAGATAAGATCCTATCAAAAAGATAATCAAAGTGCACCTGTCAATTGGCAAATATCAGCAGTGAATATGTAATTGAAAACTGTTTTTAAAGGAACTGTATCCAAGCAGTCGTCGCTGAAGATGAATTCCACTATATGGTGGAATATTGATTCAAGATAATCAAAGTACACCTGTTGATTGTCAAATATCATTGCTGAATATGTAATAGAAAAGTGTTTTTGATGGCATTATTTTCAAGCAGTACTGGCCGAATGGTTAAGGCAATGGACTTGAAATCCATTGGGATCTTCCCGCGCAGGTTCGAATCCTGCCGACTGCGTTA